>JAXIVJ010016586.1:0-22500 GCA_036785665.1 Chirona hameri | reverse complement strand
GGTTTGATAATCCTGTTGATATAAACTAAGAGATGGACGATTATTGACGTTAATTGTAGAGGATTGGGCAGCCAAGTAAAAAGACGAGATGTGTTAGATTATCTAAAAAACCTACACTACGACATATATTTATTACAAGATACACATTTGACCCAACGAAAGGCAACTTTCTTTAACTCACTGTGGCGAGGTAAATGCTACCCACGCTTTTGGAACTTTCAACAGCCGGGGCACATCAATACTGTTTAATCCCCAAACCCAACATAATATTTTACACGAAGAGCACTGTCCTGAAGGAAACTATAACATCATTGTTTGTACAGTATTTCTTAACACGTACACGATAATTAATATTTACGGCCCGAATGAGGATCGTCCAGCCTTCTTTCGCTCAATCAAGCAAAGGTTAGACGCACTCCCGAATGAAAATATAATTATTGGAGGTGATTTTAACTTCGTTCTTGATTTTCAGCGAGATTCAAATTATTGCAGACAAAATAATCCAAGAGCGAGAGATGCATTTGTACAAACGATAGAAGAACAGGGCTTAATAGATGTTTGGAGAGAGATGAACCCCGGCAAACAAGCGTTTACCTGGACTAAACAAAATCCTCTCAAATTTGGACGACTTGACATGTTCTTTATAAGTGAACACCTTCTCACGTATGTCGAATCTAGTTCCGTTATCGTGGGCTATCGCTCAGATCACAGCATGGTTTGCTTACACATAAACGCACCGCAAAAGAAAAAAGGTCCCGGTTTGTGGAAATTTAATGAGTCGTTGCTATGCGATAGCAGATATGACGAGTTAATTAAAAAGCTAATTGTAAACGTTATAGCTCAATATGCAGTTCCGGTTTATACTGAGGATTTTTTATCCAACCCTATTAATTTTGATTTGATTCAGTTTACCATTAGCCACTCTCTCTTTTACGAATCATTGTTGATGATGATTCGTGGTGAAACAGTAAAATATTCGAAACAAAAAGCAAGAAAAGGTCGAGAGAGAGAAAATGAAATTATTAATGAAATTGGACGCTAGAGTACTCCAGACCTGTGTCGTCATTGCTTCTATCCTAATGTCCTTCTGTTCTCCTTACCTTTCCTTTGTATTTCAGAATGGTGTGATCATTGGCATTGAATACACATGTGCTAAATGACTTGAGGTCTATTTATGATCACACCATGTCAAATCAAGAGCCTATCCGATGTCCATATCCTGACTGCACATGGAGCATTCAAGAGGAAGACCGCACTACCCTCATAGCCCTGCTCCAGATGCATGAGCGGGCTACCCACCCTACACCACCTGCCAGTACCACTGCCCAGGTGGAAAAGATAAAGCGTCCTATCATCGCTGCTGGGGGAACAACTGAGGAGTGGTCCTACTTCTTGCAACGCTGGACGACATACAAGGCAGCCACACACATCAAAGGACCTGAGGCTGTGTATCAACTGCTTGACTGTTGTGAGGAGCAGCTGAGGCGGGACCTCGCCCGTCTGTTTGGAGCCCTCTCCACTGCTGAAGAAGACACTGTCCTCAAACGCATCAAAGATCTGGCTGTCCGTGCTGAAAACGTCCTGGTGGCACGTGAAGAGCTGCACAACTGCAGACAGGATAGAGACGAACCGGTACGTGCCTTTTGTGCCCGCCTGAAAGGCATCGCCCTGACATGTCAATATACAACCACCTGCAGCTGCCCCGAACCGGGAACCGTGGACTACAGCGACGAGATGATCCGAGATGGTCTCATCCGTGGCGTCTATGACCCCGAAATCAAGCTCTCCCTCCTGTCTGAGAAAGACGGAACAACCTCACTCGAAGACACTCTCCGATTCATCGAGTCCCGGGAGGGCGGCAAACAGTCTGCTCAGCGCCTAGCCGCTGCTTCAGGTTCAGCTGTGCCGGCTCACGTCAGCGCTGTCAGCAGCTTCCGTCGACAGCAGCGTGACGCCCATCGAGTCCGACAGCCCCCTGGATCCACTGATGGTGGTGGAGGATCAACCTCTCGGCCCTGTGGCTTCTGCGGCACCAGGGACCATCCTTTGGACAGAGCCAGCCGGGTGTCTAAATGCAGTGCGTATGGGCACCAGTGTGGTAAGTGTGGCAAAATGAACCATCACGAACGTGTGTGCAGATCGAGCAAACCGCGGCTGCCTGCCACTTCTCAAAGTGTCGCGGTGGCATGGTCCCAACGCTCGACTGAGTCTGACCCACCAGCCCAAACCGAGATCGCAGAACCGAGTGCTTCCACAGTGTTTGACACTCTGTGCAGTGTCAGTAAGCAGTCTGACGGCCCGCTCCCCGCACCTCACGGGCAGCTTTTGATGGAACACCATCTGTATGACTCTCTTCGTGACACCTGGGAAAGGGGGCCCTCTGCGCCACAACCTACTGTCCCTGTATTCGTCTCACATCTTCCGTGTGACTCCAGGGCCCTGGGTCTCGACACCGTCCTACGTCGACCCACCACGTCCCCACTGGTATACGCCGTCGCGGACACAGGCTGTCAGTCCTGCCTCGCAGGCACCTCGTTCCTGCGACACCTGGGGCTCGACAAACGCCACCTCACTCAAGTTCAGCTGAAAATGGCTGCGGTCAACAACGATCCCATCCACATCATTGGCGCCCTCCCTCTCCGCGTCTCAAACACCCGGGGACCCGGGGGCCTGGAGACAAGACAAGTGGTGTACTTCACTGATGCCACCGACAAATTCTTCCTCTCTCGCGGAGCCTGCGAAGCACTCGGCATCATCCCACCCGACTTCCCGAAGATTGGTACACACTCTCAGTCCAAGGCAGCACCCATCGCGGCACCCATGAGCACGTCAAGTGACACTGCTGCACCAGTATCCTGCATCACAGCCGAGTGTGACTGCCCACGACGTCAGCTCCCCCCACCGCGCCCAACTGCGCCACCGTACCCTCCCACTGAGGAAAATCGGGCTAAGCTAGAGGCCTGGCTCCTCGACTACTACGCATCCAGCACGTTCAATGTGTGCACACATCAGACCCTACCCGCGATGGAAGGTCCGCCTCTCCGTCTGATGGTAGATCCTGAAGCCACACCCGTAGCTCATCACACACCCATCCCTGTCCCCATCCACTGGCAGGACGATGTCAAGGCCGGCTTGGACCAAGATTGTCGCCTAGGAGTCGTCGAGGAAGTCCCTATCGGTACACCCGTGACTTGGTGTCACCGGATGGTGATCAACCCCAAAAAGAACGGTAAGCCCCGACGGACGGTTGACCTCCAGGATCTGAACCTCCACGCCACCCGCGAAACCCACCACACTCAGTCGCCGTTCCATCAAGCCCGGGCAGTCCCACGGGAGACGAAGAAAACCGTGTGCGACGCATGGAATGGTTACCATGCCGTGCCTCTCCACCCCGACGACCGCCACCTCACTACGTTCATAACGCCGTGGGGTCGCTACCGGTACTGCGTCGCCCCTCAAGGCTACACGGCTTCAGGAGACGGGTACAGCCGACGGTTCGACGCTCTCGTCGCCGACATCCCGCGCAAAACCAAGTGCGTCGACGACACCGTTCTATGGGCAGACAACATTGAGGAGTCATTTCACCAAGCTGTCGAATGGCTGGACCGCTGCGACCGACATGGCATCACGCAGAACCCGTCCAAATTCCGCTTCGCGAATGACGTCGCGGAGTTCGCTGGATTCGAAATCACACCGACGACTGTGCGACCGTGTCCGCGGATGCTGCAGGCGATCGAGGGCTTCCCTACTCCTCGGAACCTGACCGACGTCCGCAGCTGGCTGGGCCTACTCAATCAGGTGTCGTACGCGTTCGCATCAGCCGATCAAATGCGACCGTACCGTGACCTGCTCAAACCGGGCCAGTCCTTCGCGTGGACCGACCAGCTGGACATCCTCTTCCAGCAGTCGAAAAAAGTCATCATCGCCCAAATCAAGGACGGTGTTGAAATCTTTGACAAGACTCGCCCCACATGCCTGGCCACTGACTGGTCGAAGGAAGGACTCGGCTACTGGCTCCTACAGAAGCACTGCCAGTGCGCCGGAACTCGGCCATTCTGCTGCCACTCTGGCTGGCGTGCCGTGTTGGTTGGGAGCCGCTTCACCCACGGCGCCGAATCCCGTTACGCACCAATCGAAGGCGAGGCACTGGCCGTCGTGGACGCCCTTCACAAGACTCGTCATTTCACTCTTGGCTGCTCTGACCTGCTCGTGGCTGTGGACCATCGACCTCTGCTGAAGGTCCTCGGTGACCGCTCCCTGGAAGAGATCCCGAACCCGCGGCTTCGGAACCTAAAGGAGAAGAGCCTTCGCTTCAGGTTCCGTGTTGTTCATGTCCCTGGCATTCGGAACAACGCAGCTGACGCCGTCTCTCGTCACCCGGTTGGGGCACCCGAAGCACCTGACCTCCCTGATGACGCATCAGTTGACACCACGTCGGCTCCTCCGAACCTGCGGGACACCCCTCGCGCCTGGCCGATCCTCGACGCTCTCGCCAACGTCCGGACGCACGAGACAATCGACACCTCATCATGCACGCCATTGAGTGCCTCGGCCACCACTGATCTCATCAGGTCAATAACCTGGGACGACGTACGCACGACAACCACCAGCGATCCTGAGATGCTCCGGCTCATCGATTCCATCAACAACGGCTTTCCTGAGGCGCCGACTGACGTACCAGTCGCGATCCGACCGTACCACAGATACCGCGACCATCTCAGCGAATACGACGGCGTCGTTCTCTACAAAGACCGAGTGGTGATCCCTCCTGCCCTTCGTCATCGTGTCCTTCAGGCACTCCATGCAGCCCATCAAGGCGTGTCGATGATGGACTCTCGAGCCGCCAGTTCCTTCTTCTGGCCCGGCATGTCGCAAGCCATATCGGACACCCGATCCCGATGCGACACATGCAACCGCAACGCGCCATCCCAGCCGAGCGCCCCTCCTACGCCACCCATTCTGCCGGCATATCCCTTCCAGAGCATCTGCGCTGATTACTTCTCGCACTGCGGACGTCACTACCTGGTTGTCGTCGACCGTTACAGCAACTGGCCCATCGTCGAGGAATCCTCCAACGGGTCGAGCGGTCTGGTCTCTGCCCTGCGCAGGACCTTCGTCACCTACGGGATCAGCGAGGAACTCACCTCCGACGGTGGACCAGAATTCACCGCCACAGCGTCCGAGACATTCCTCCGCAACTGGGGCGTTGGACACCGCCTGTCATCTGTCGCATTCCCCCATGGGAACTGTCGGGCAGAAGTCGCGGTGAAAACTGTGAAGCGCCTTCTCTGCGACAACACGCTCGCCACTGGTGGCCTGAACACGGACCACTTTCAGCGCGCCATGTTACAGTATCGCAACACCCCGGATCGTGACACCCGCCTCTCCCCAGCACAAGTGCTCTTTGGCCGTCCGATCCGCGACTTCATCCCCATACACCCAGGGAGGTATCGGCCTCATAGCACTTGGCGGGAGACACTGGCCAACCGCGAGGAGGCTCTACGGAACCGGCATATGCGTACACACGAACGCCTATCTGAACACACGCAGATCCTGCCACCCCTCGCGATCGGCGACTGCGTCCGCCTCCAGAACCTGGTGGGCCCGCATCCGACCAAGTGGGACAAGACGGGTATCGTGATCGAGGTGCGTCAATTCGACCAGTATGTCATCCGTGTCGACGGCTCGGGTCGCGTGACCATCCGCAACCGTCGCCACCTACGGAAATACCTTCCATTCATGCCTCGCCCCCCGACCCCTCCGCTGCTCAATCTCCCAGGGCGGCCACTGATGTCCGATGCCCGGAATGCTCACCCCTCAGCCGCTCGACCAGCTGTCAACCCGCCACGCCCGCCAGCTCCGGTCCGCCTCACACCCGACAGCCCACGGCCGAGCCCATCTGATGCTCGATTGCATGCACCGACACCATCGACCTTGCCCGCCGCCCCTGCACCTGCAGCACCCGGTACACTGCCCGTCGCTCCCCAGAGTCCACCACCTGACACACGGTGTGCTGCGAATCCCCCGCCGGCCGTACCCCATCCCACGCACACCGCTCAGTCAGAGCATGATCCCACTACACCCCGCCGCCCTTCTCGGCAAACTCGCCTGCCACCTTTCCTAGCGGAGAACTATGCGCTCACTTGATTGTATATTGGTCTCTCAGGTGTGTTATCTGCATCGTGGTGTTTGTCGCCGCTAAGTTGGCCATGGCTCAGTTGCTTGTGTAATGTATATACGCGTTGCGCTTTGAATGAAGCCATTCACGGTTGCTCGTGGTAGCAGCTACACCCAGTCTGTTTATGTTATGTTCTCATAGTTTGACTGTATCAGACTGATGTTATGTTGTATCATACTTTGAGACTTCAAAGTCTCGGGAGGGGATAGAGTACTCCAGACCTGTGTCGTCATTGCTTCTATCCTAATGTCCTTCTGTTCTCCTTACCTTTCCTTTGTATTTCAGAATGGTGTGATCATTGGCATTGAATACACATGTGCTAAATGACTTGAGGTCTATTTAGACGCATTAGAAATACGTTAAATATAAGACCAAATCTTGATAATCTCCAACGTCTGGAAGAAGCCCAAAAATCTTTAGAAGAAGTACGTAAGCCTAAAATACAAGGCCTTATAACTAGATCTAGGGTCAATTGGTACGAAGATGGAGAAACGTGCTCAAAGTATTTCCTTTCGCTCGAAAAGAGAAATGCAAGCAGAAACTCAATTCAATCTCTTAAAGTAAACGACCATATTGTTACTGACAAAAGGAAGATACTTGAACATTTTTCGGACAATTTAAGAAATAAGTACCGTAAGAAACATCCGACTGTAAGCCCAAGTGCTTACTTAAACAGTAACATCGTTAACAAACTAACGGAGGATCAAAAGAAAGCTCTAGATGAGCCAATTTCATTAACTGAGTTACAAGTTGCTTTGATGGGCATGAAGAAGGGGAAGACACCAGGTTCAAACGGATTCACTGCTGACTTTTTTAAACACTTTTGGGAACTGATAGGAACATTCCTTTACCGTGCTTGGTTAGAAAAGTTTAAAGACAGTAAAAAAATAAATTCTCATAACGAAGGCATTGTTACTTTAATTCCTAAGACTGGTGTACCTAAGGATTCGCCGAAAGGCTGGAGGCCCATTTCGCTCTTAAACGTGGACTTTAAGATTATTTCTACAGCAGTTGCGAATAGATTAAAAACTATCATCCATCATCTAATTTCTCCTACTCAAACAGCGTATATTAAAGGACGATTTATTGGTGAGAATAGCAGATTAGTATATGACGTCATTGAACACCTAAATAGCTTGTCCAGCTCTGGAATTGTTATGGCAGTAGATTTTGAGGCTGCCTTTGAAACAGTTTCTTGGGAGTTTTTATCAGATGCTTTGGATAAGTATAATTTTGGCCCATACTGCAAGCAATTAATACGTGTACTTTATTTAAACACTGACAACTTTTCACGCATTCTTGTAGATGGTTATCTCGGCTCTAAAATATACATGGAAAGAGGTATACGACAGGGTGACCCAATCTCAGGGTATTTGTTTAACTTAATAATGGAGCCTCTAGCAAACCAGTTAAAATACTCAAGCCGAATTAAAGGAATACAGATATCTAGCCTGACCGAGGTACGAGTGTCCCAGTACGCAGACGACCTTATAGTATTCTCTAGCCCGGAATCCAGCTCAATAGCAGGCATATTGGATGAGCTAAAAGAATTCACAAACGTTAGCGGTTTGAAGACAAATGTGGAAAAAACGAAATGCCTCCCTATTGGTAATTCTGTTAATAAATCAGCGCTCACCGACCTTGGGTTGAACATTGTAAACGAGCTTAAGGTTCTTGGCATAGTTTTTAATAAATCAAACGAAAACATATCCTCAAGTAACATTGCGGCGATTTTGCCAAGTATCGAAAAAGAAATTGTCCAATGGCGAAGGAGAAATCTTACGTTAATAGGGAAAATAACTGTGGTTAAGTATTTACTTGTGTCAAAGTTAGTGCATGTGTTGTCTGCTCTCCCAGACCCATGTACAGATACCATTAAAAAAACTTAACAGTGTTCTGTTCAGCTTCATTTGGAACAATGGTGCTGATAAGATCAAAAGATCCGTGATTGTGCAAAGCTATGAACGAGGCGGTTTAAAAATGGTTGATATTCAATCCTTTTTGTCTAGTTTGAAAACATCTTGGCTCAAGAGACTATACTGGGCTGATCATGATGTCGTATGGGCAAATATTGCAAAAGAAATGTTACCTCCAGTAGAAACTGTGGTATGTGTTGGGTCTGTAAAACTAAAGGAGTTATCAACACAATTAAAGAACAAATTCTGGGCAGATGTATTGAAAGCTTGGTCAAACTTCTGTGCGGCATACAAACCTGGTGAGGATGAAATTATATCTGACAAGCTATGGTTTTCAGATAATACAAAATATAAAAAGACTATAATAAAGGAATGGGATAACAAAGGATTACGATTTATTGCAGATATATTCTGCAAAGAGGACGGTTCACTACACAGTAAGGAGCAGGTTTCAGCCTCCTTTAACGTTAAAATGACATTTGTGTGCTATGCGTCTCTTGTAAGGAGTATACCTGCCCACATTCGCAGCTTTGACAATACAAAGCATCTGGTAGCTCCTATATTACCGTACAAAATAGCGCTTCTAGCCAAGAAAATACGCACCTCCCATATAGTGAACAATAGCCTTGTTCAAACGTTAATTGGAAACCGAAATATTACGGTATCTAAGACAGAAAACAAATGGAATAGAGATGTGGGAGTAATGCACATAGGTACCTTGCGTGATATACGTGCTTCGACAAAAAATACTTATCTGCAAAGCTTACATTATCGAATAGTCAAAAGAATTATAGCTACCAACACATTTATGCATCGAATTGGTAAAGCGGACAGCGCATTGTGCACCTTCTGCAAGAGCGTCAATGAAACATTGATGCATGCCCTTTGGGACTGTAATATTGTACACAACTTTATTAAGAATGTAGAAAACTGTATACAATCGAAATTTAATATTACACTCTCATTAAGCGTACATGTACAGGAATGGTTCTTCCCGCGGCTTGAGAGAGAAAGTCGAATAAACATATTGATAATAACACTGGCTAAGCACACAATACTCCGTTCTAAATATATGAGTCGTCCTCCCAATATACAATTTTTCCTAGCATTACTTAAATTAGAGGCTTCGAAAGAGAAAGGCGCCGCTTTAAGACGGCAGATGTTAGATACATTTGAAAACAAGTGGGGAAGTTTTTCAAACATATTACAGGAATAAGTAATGCGCAGTATTATATACAATAATAAAAAACAATTACAAATGTGTGTAATTACAAACGACAGACAATATTGCAAACCGCGCAACTAGCTATTTCAGACATCCGCCACCCCTGAATTACAAATTGTAAAGATGATTGTGAACACATGTTGGTAAGCAGAATAGTTTGTAATCAATAAATTTTATATTAAACCTTATGCCAGTGACACATTATTTGATTGTTATTTTTTGTTTGTTTAGCAAGTATTTTAATTGTGGTTTATTTTGTGTTCGAAGTGAAATTAGTCCTAGGGTAAGGTAGGGTACGTCCCGTCGGGGTAAAACGACCATCCCAAAGTTCCGCCGGGGTAAAACGACCATCCCAAAGTTCTTGGAATATACATGGTTAGGGGGAACTGTTATGCTCTACAAAACATGCAACATTTGGTCAGTGAACTCATAAAAGGCGACATAATTCCTGCGGCGCTTTCCAGTGATATAAGTAAAAGCCTGTTTTTTTGTAGCCTTTTGATAATTTCAGTGATAAAATGGACCAGAATTCTTTCTTTCTCCCAACACTTCTTTCCTTCAGATAATTAAAGCCTACTGAAAGGTCATAATATGTTGTAGAAAATGGTCTATTGCTCATTTCTGGGTTCATGCTCGTTTTTGGTTTTGCTCACTTTTCATTGAAAGCACACAATGGGGTAAAACTTGGGGCAAGACCGTTGGGTGCGTAACCGTTGATGACCTCTTGTGCCTAAACTGTTGAGCGGATCTAAAAAAATGAGCATACGCCCAACGAGTGCATATTTAAAGAGCTTTTGATTGCTTGTTTTCGTTTGTTCCCAACTATCATAGTTTTAGAGATATTTTGGGAAATCTGAGACATTGCAGGAGTTTCCATGGTTGGCCTTTGATGATTTCTGTTGACCTAAGCATTGCCATGAGCCGACAAAATGACGAAATAGTTTCGGCATGAATTCCGACGAGCTATCGAACATTTTTTTTTTGTGGGGGGGGGGGTTACCTAGTCTCAATAAGAGCCGAGTTCGAGGGGATGGGGCGTTTTGCCTCGTGGTCCAAGGCGTCTTGCCACGGGGGTGGAGCAAGACGCCCCTTTTGCAGGCCTTTTGGAAATAATCGCATACAAACTTGTTAAATGAAGAAGGTATAATTAGGCGATGCAAAATACAAGGCAAATCTCCAAACTATGTGAAAATGCTATCACTCTCCGTCTCCGACAAATAGGAAACGAGATTGTCAGCAAAAAGACATGTAATGGCCCACCTTACCTAATTATAATTTTATTTTAAGTACAATTTTAGCAGAATGCAAACCCTGACCGTACAAAAAGTTAGTCAATGTTAGGTCAATGTTGAGGTCGCCAGAGGCCACTGAAGGTTCAGGTGTCCTCAACAAAGCCATCTTTATCTCGTGAACTATAAGAGCTGAAAAATAAAACATGAGCAGCAAAAATAAAGCAAGCAAAAATAAACCAAGCAAAAATAAAGCAAGCTGAAAAATACAACATTATAAAGATAATAGTTTTTCTGTCTCCGAGATTTCAAAATGTTTGACAGCGAGTCAATAGTTAGTCTAGGACAGGCCAATTAATTTGGAATATTCCACAAATCACCAGAATGTTTTTATATTATAAAGAATACCTCTTGGCAGAAGCCTGATAAAGTGAAAGCTTTTACGATTGTGCTTCCTATACATGCCAAGTTAGGTCGTATCCGAAAATTGACTTGAGCTGAGGCCACCTTAACCCGCGCCCCGCTGGGGTCGGCAGCCGAACGCGCCCCGTTGGGGGGGGGGGGGGGTAAATATTACCCCCCCTCGTATCTTCCGAACCAATGACCGCAGCGGCGCGCAAGGCGCGATCGAAAGATTCTCAAGTAGACGAATATAATGCACACCCGACATTCTTAAAAAAGTCACATGTCAGGTCACGATCAGGTAAAATGTAAAACTTGAGGTATTTGAGTTTTGTATCCATACTTTCCATCCAAAGCCTTATATTGCGACTATTATCGCGCAAGGTGCTCTCAAAGGTATAATGCATCTCCCGTATAAGCGAAAGTGAAATTGTAAGCAAATGTCAAGGTCAAGGTCAGGTCACGAAAGGTCACAGGTCTACAAATGCAATGCGACACATGTTGTATGGGTTATGTTACACGTATAATTCGATAGTAGCAGCCATTTTCACAACCTGACCCCATGCCCTCAGGTCAAGGTCAGGTCACAATACCGACAAAATAAAAAAAATATTAATATAAATACAAAAGGCATGTTTCTAGACCACCTTTGTCTCAGAAATACAGCGGTGGTATTTATTTGTCTGTATCTAATTACCAAAAGCCAAAACAAAACGGAAATAAAACAAAACGTCATGAGTTAAATATACCTAGGGAGCCAAAAGTCAGACAAAAATAAAGATATTGCTTTGAGATTTGGCTTAAGTATCGTCCATACTTGGTTCTCTAACATATATTCCGTTTTTGTTAATATCTTTTCAAACAAAAATATTTTGCGAAATTTTCACACAAAACAGTTTTTGCATTTGGGGGGTTAAAAACCAATATTTTGCAAATCTGAGATAGCCATAATAAAGAAAATGTCATTTTATTCCTTTAAGCTTTTTTAATTTGCACTTTGCACTAAAACTCGATATTCTACGAATTGTCAAACATTTATCGTTTTTCCACCCAAAATGGCATGACATGACGTCATTAAAACGTCATTATCTTCCAAAGTACTACCTCAATTTCAGTGAAATTTTGTGAGAAGACTTAGAATTGATGCAGCATAAGGTACTGCAAGTTTGTTGATCCCTCACTATCCACCATAGTTTTCAAGTTATTGAGAAAATCCGGGAGGGGGGGGGCGGGGTAAAATTTACCCCCCCCCCCCCCCCAGCGGGGCGCGGGTTATGGTGAAGTTATAGTCAAATTTCACGTCAATTTATGTATTTCAACGAGCCAACACAATTATAAAACTCGATTGTTCTATTTTGACTTGACAAAAAGTAATTGCAGAAAAACTACGCATGACCGCCGGGTTACCTGAGTTTACCTCATGTAGGTCACAAGGAACAAATGTGAAATAGATAGCATTTGTCTCAAATTTGTGTAGAAAGTGGGCAGATGTCACCATTTCCTGTGGATTTATACGCATTTTCCTTCCTTCCCACTGATTATAATGGGGAAATCACGAAATCGACATGGCTTTAGGTCACCAATATAAAATGCAATCCGCGATTGTATATCCGTAGGCACATATGTCCTGATACAATTTTGCGAGTTTCAAACCGATCGCTCAACACTTCGGTTACAGCACAAACTTAAATATTTCCTTTTGAACGTTAGGTCACTGGTTAGGTCGTTAGGTCGTTAGGAACCAGACCTGTGATGACCCCAGGTAAAAAATTCACGGGAGGTGGGCAATTGATGGCTGCTAAGCTGTGCGTACAACGGCGCGCCTACATCCTGTCAGCGTGTTTTGTGTCATATCGCTTGGCTGATACATGATACAATATTGAGCTACGTTTCTCCTCCCCAGTGAATGACATCGAACTGAGTCACTGGCCAATGGCGTTGACGAGACAAATATGAACGGAACTGCATATGGAGAGCAAACGGATAAATTAAGAAGATGGCTTACCAGAATGCTTATTGATTGAAAATCTAGATGATGGTCGTAACAATTTTACTGAGTCGCAATTGCAAAATACTGCAAACGATATAATTTCACACGAAAGGAGTCGGAACATTTCAGAACACAAGCATACATTAATAAAATGACTACTGGCCACATTTCCCTTAATATTCAATATTATATCCCTATTCCCTGCGGGGTTTGGGGGCAGATTGTATCCCACCCCCTCCCGGTGGTTTTTCACTTGCGGTTTATAAACTTTTAAACTTAGCGTCCTCAAAAGTTCTGACTTTTTCTCAAATTGAATGGCGTGTGTTGTGTCAAAATTTTGTGAAAAATCTGTCCAGCAGAGGCGGTGCCAGGCTCCTTTTTGGGAGAGGGTGTTACGAATGCGGTTTTGCGGCGCATATTTCCTTCGTGGTTTGTAGTGCAATCAATGCCTCAGAAACAATTTCAATGCAATATGCATCATAGATACTGGGATTGTACATATTTGTGGGGCAGAGGCGCACTCAGGTACAAACAATGGGAGGTGATACCCTCCCTCAAATTAGGTCCAACTTCAAATTAGTAAGATGATAAAAGTGTTACGCGCAAGGTGCCCCCATGTTGTTTTCCTGGATCCGCCTATGCGCAATATATTAAATTTAACAAATTACAGCATATAATGCCCACATGTGACGTTCATGTCGTCCCAAACAATCATGAACAGCACATATTTTTTTTCTCAGAACCCCCCCCCCCATTTTACATCCCCTGAATACGCCTATGATTTGTATTTTGTTTTTGTCTTTTGATATATTGAAGACCAGTGCATTTGAAGCTCAAAACTTTTGGGGCATGAAAATTGGACAAAATACATGGACGCAATGACCTTTCAAAAAACACCCACAATTTTCGTATTTTTTGCCCCTTGTCCCCCAATTTTTGAATAAAAAGAAGTTGCAGTAACCAAAAAGAGACATATTGACATGACGAATTGAATAGCGTTTTCCCCATCGAAATCGACCGAGTGGTTCTCGAGATATCTGGGGGGACAGAATCTGCCCCCCTCCCCGGCAGGTTAACGTAATTTTGGCCGCCGGAATAGGGATATAATACAAAGCAAAATATATTCACGACATCAAAAGAATAAGTTTTCAGGGCGCTGAATGCGTGCATTCTTCAAACAGACAAAGCTGTATAGTTTGACCAGTCACAGTCCTGGTAAGCTTGTGTTGTTTTTATGTGTTCGACATTCGATTCTTCCGAACGTATATCGTTGCTTATGTCGATACATTGTAAAACAATATGTCCAATATGTAAATATGTAATACACATATGTACAAATATATACAATAGTACAGGTCGTGCATATGAAGTCGTCTTTGTGTGCGATGCATTTTTCCGAATACATGATGCTGGGTAGGACAGCAATACACTTCATACCGTTTAGGTAGTAACACAGTCCATTCACTCTAGATGATGCATTCTAATGATGTGTGTAATTTGTAACATAACATGTTTATGAGGGCAACAGCATAGACATGATCCGTTGGTGAGTGCTCTTCGTAGTGTCCCAATTTGCGTAACGAGCGATTTTGCTGTTCTGGCAACGATCGAGCTCCCATAGGAAAAAGGGAGCATTTCAGCCTTTTTCGCCGTTTTGGATACGTTAATGGCAATCCACAATTCCAGAACACACATAATGTATAGCTCAAAGTTTGCTGCATCAGATGCAATCAGTTTCATGTATGTGCTTCAATAAATTCATGCGGTACTTTAGGTCTAAAGGGAAGCATGCTGCACCTTTTTAGCATTGGGATCGCAGGTCAAAAGCCGGAATTTCGTGTTTCGAGGTGCGCCATAGCGGAAGTATTGCACTGGTATTTCCAGAACACCGGTATGTTGTGCGCCTGATACCATACTTTCAAAGAAACAGTACGGATCGAAGTTCTCTTTCAATAAATTGATGCGGTACTTAAGCGATTTTTGCTTGCACATTTCCTATTTTTTTCCCATTGGAGCGTGAGTTCGAATTCAGGCCAAGGATGTTTTCCCCTTTCTAGGAATGGCCGCCGACCGGCGCCAGATTCGCGCATGCGTAGTATAGGCGAGGCAAATCGGGTCACTACGTTTCGTCGGACTCGGAATCCAAGGGTTCCGGGTTCGAGTCTGGCTACTGGCGCAAGTCATTCGGTTCCCCGCCCCGGAGGGGAGTGGTTCTCCTCTCCACCCGCAGCGGCATATAGCTGTAGGCTGGACTACGGGGTGGGCGAGAACCACTCCCCTCCCCACCCCCCCCCCCAAAAAAAAAACGTTGAACTTTCACTGCTTCAATAACATCCGAAAGGTTCTGTTAGAATTGGGGTGTTATTGCTGCCAGCCTTCTCCGTTTCCGGGTGCGGGACCCAGTCCACGTGCTTGTGGCAGGGTCATTAGACCCTTAGATAGGTAGCCTTTTAGCTCTTTTAGGTAGGCAGATTCATTAGATACATTTTGTATTCGGCAGTAGGTAGGTCCCCTCCATTTGTCTAGCCTTTTTGCAGTTGGCAACACGTTCTGTCGTGTGGGCCAAATTTAAAGTAGCTTTTAGGTCCCGTCTAACACCGCTCCCCGGGTCATGGCGACCCCCCCCCCCCCCCCCCCCCCCGCCCCGACCCCCTCTGGGTCTCCCGGTGCGCGACCGCGTGCCCCCCCCCCCCCCCCGGACGGTTTCCCTCCCCGCCCCCCCCCCCTCAGGGCTAGACTCCCACCTGACGACGAGCCCCCCAGCGGCCCAGCGTTCCTGCTTATGAAGCGGGACGATGGAGTCCCGTTCCGGTCGACCAACCCCTTCGCCATATGGCGTTGGCTGAGGTCCATCTGTAGTGGGGACGTCGCCATGGCGAAGTCTGTCCAGTCTGGCGCTCTTCTGATCCAGACGTTGACTGGTCAGCAGAACGCCCCCCTGCTCGCCTAAAATCCTTCACCGGTGTAGCGGTGAAGGTTGAGGTCTCCCTCCACCTGAACTCGGTGGAGGGCCTCCCACCTCCCACCCCCCCACCCAAAAAAAAACAAAAAAAAACGGTACTGCCCGGTCCAGGCGGCGTTTGTGGAGGCGGACCGAGTCCGACAGGGACCCGGTCACCCCCCGGCTCTGTCCACAACCCTGTCCCCCACCGCCTGGCCGCCGCTGTCCAACGCAGCCCTGCCCCCACCCCGCCGGACCCCCGGTGCGCCCCCTCCGCCCCAGACGGCAGCCCAGCCTGATCGGCCCCGAACCCCGCGGCCGGGCTACCCACCCATGCCTCCCCCCCCCCTGCCCCGCCCCCAACCCCAACCCCAGCCGAGTCTACCTCGGCTCCCTCGTCTCCCTCCGCCGGGTCACCCGAACACAGAATGCCAGAGAGCTGTGGCCCTCCGGAAAAGAGCATTTAGGAAATGTAAAGCCTGTATTACTGCAGAAAACGAACACGAAGTACGGAGGACCCGCTCTCTGGCTAAAACCATCATTGACAAAGCAAACAAATAATCTTGGCAGGAATTATCATCTACCTTTAATCGATTTACCTCCCTTTCAAAAATGTGGACATTAATTAGATCATTTTCAAATAAAAGACCACCGTCATACAAAATCCCACACTTACACATCCAACAACACATCTTACACGATCCCCCTAGAGGTGGAAACACAATTTGCTCAACACTACGCTAACATATCATCAACACAACAATGTACACCAACTTTTACTAACCAACTTAACGATCAATTTCAATCTCTTAGCTTTGACTCTAACAACGTAGAAGTCTATAACTCTCTCTTCACCAACTCAGAACTAACATATGCTATTAGTAAATGCGGTAAAACTTCCGTAGGGCCAGATCAAATTGACTACTCCTTCTTTAAAAACTTAACTGAGACTGGTCTCACTAACCTACTAGCAGCCTTCAATACCATGTGGTATGATGGCACTTTCCCTGAATCTTGGCATAATAGTACGCTAATTCCTATACTTAAACCTCGCAAACCTAAATCTTCTCCCGCTAGCTATCGCCCTATTTCTCTAACTAGTTGCGCATGTAAACTATTCGAACGCATGGTTAATGGACGTATCAGGACATACATAGAATCAACTACTTTACTTTCCCCATACCAAAGTGGTTTTCGAACTGGTCGATACACTGCGGACAATTTAGTTGGTCTTATTGACTCTGTCCAGCGCGGCTTTCGAGGAAGAGAGGTCACGGTCGCCCTCTTCCTTGATTTGAGAGCTGCGTTTGACAGATT
Source organism: Chirona hameri (assembly GCA_036785665.1). Taxonomy (NCBI): domain Eukaryota; kingdom Metazoa; phylum Arthropoda; class Thecostraca; order Balanomorpha; family Balanidae; genus Chirona; species Chirona hameri. Next base: position 5,302 of record JAXIVJ010016586.1, on the reverse strand, counting down.
CAATAAGACCGCACTTTTAGTAAAGGTCCATAAGGCCGGAATCCGAGGTCGACTCGCCAAATTCATAATAAACTTTTTAGGCAATATAACTTTTAATGTAAGGTGCGGCAACACATATTCTCCAAATCAAAATCAGGACCACGGTGTCCCACAGGGATCGGTCCTCTCCCCAACCCATTTTTAATTATGATTAACGACATTTTCAGTAATATTAATAAGATCGACAAAGGTCTCAAATTTGCTATGAACGCTGATGACCTGGCGGTGTGGTTCTAGCACTCCAGTGTCGATCAACCCATCACAATTTTACAACTAGTATACTCATTGATATAAAGGTATGGTGCGACCAATGGGGTCTGGAAATTTCTCCAAGTAAATCGGCATCCCTAATTTTTTTTCGAAAAAAACCTGCATATGTGGAACCCCTTCATTCCATTAAAATATAACAATAAAATTATCCCTTTCGTCAAATAATTCAAGTATCTGGGAATAACGTTAGACACTCGTCTCTCGTTCATCCCACACTTCAATGATTTAGTGCAGTGATGTACGCGACGAATTAATATTATGAAGTCATTAGCTGGTCGAGAGTGGGGCGCAGACCGCTCCACTCTCCTCCAGCTATATACTTCCCTGACACGCCCAATCCTGGACTATAATGCATTCGTATTTGATGATATATGTTCCATACAAATACAAAAATTGCAAACTGTCCAGAACGCTGCCTTGCGGATCGTGACTGGGGCCTGCCGCACCACCAACACCACAAACTTACACATCGACACAAACATTCCCACACTCTGCCGCCGACGCAAATACACACTACTTAGATACTACGCCAGAGGAAGTTCACACCCCACACGCCCAACATTCCACATCTTGAATCACCCCGCACCCACAAGACGACAAACACTACTACAAAAACGACACCCACTCATCAGTCACAGAATCAGACAAACACTCACACTATTCAACATTCCACACATCAACACAATGCCAACGCCACCACTCACACCTCACTGGCTAGACACAACACCAGACACACACCGCCTCTTCACACACAACAAAAACACAGTCACGGCGGCAGAGACACACACACACTCTTCCACGAACACAAAGCACAACACAACACATACACATACATATACACATACGGCTCACGGCGCGACGGCCGAACCGGTGGTGCATATTATTCGAGCACAGCAAACAATAACTTCAGACTCCCAGACACAAATAGCGTATATACAGCGGAATTATCATCGATTTTGTTAGCATTAATATATATTAGAAAGGAAAAACTTAAAGAAGTAATCATTCGCACAGACTCGTCCGCCTCGCTCTCTGCCATTTCATCAATTAGTGACTGTAGAAATCCGATAGTATTCAAAACTAGACAGCTAATCAAGTATTTAAACAACACAAACAGCAGCATCAAATTCCTCTGGATCCCGGGACACGCCGGTATCCCGTGAAACGAGGAAGCCGACAGACTAGCGAAATTGAGCCTAGAATTACCATCAGAAAACCATTTTGTGTATGTGTGTGTGTGTGTGTGTGTGTGTGTGTGTGTGTGTGTGTGTGTGTGTGTGTGTGTGTGTATATATATGTATGTGTGTGTGTGTGTGTGTGTGTGTGTGTGTGTGTGTGTGTGTGTGTGTGTGTGTGTGTGTGTGTGCGTGTGCGTGTGCGTGTGCGTGTGCGTGTGCGTGTGCGTGTGCGTGTGCGTGTGCGTGTGCGTGTGCGTGTGTGTGTGTGTGTGTGTGTGTGTGTGTGTGTGTGTGTGTGTGTGTGTGTGTGTGTGTGTGTGTGTGTGTGTGTGTGTGTGTGTGTGTGTGTGTGTGTGTGTGTGTGTGTGTGTGTGTGTGTGTGTGTGTGTGTGTGTGTGTGTGTGTGTGTGCGTGTGCGTGTGCGTGTGCGTGTGCGTGTGCGTGTGCGTGTGCGTGTGCGTGTGCGTGTGCGTGTGCGTGTGCGTGTGCGTGTGCGTGTGCGTGTGCGTGTGCGTGTGCGTGTGCGTGTGCGTGTGCGTGTGCGTGTGCGTGTGCGTGTGCGTGTGCGTGTGCGTGTGCGTGTGCGTGTGCGTGTGCGTGTGCGTGTGCGTGTGCGTGTGCGTGTGCGTGTGCGTGTGCGTGTGCGTGTGCGTGTGCGTGTGCGTGTGCGTGTGCGTGTGCGTGTGTGTGTGTGTGTGTGTGTGTGTGTGTGTGTGTGTGTGTGTGTGTGTGTGTGTGTGTGTGTGTGTGTGTGTGTGTGTGTGTGTGTGTGTGTGTGTGCGTGTGGACGGACTCCCACCGTTACGCGGTGTGAACCCATGCGCCGGTATCGTCACAGTGCGTGACGCGTGTCGAAGACGTGACCATTGTGACGTGCAGCTCGTCACGTCACAACAGAAGCGGAACAATTCACGTCCGACGGCCCGTCAACCGCGCGGCCGGTGAATGGCGGATGATTGCTTTGTTGATACAAGCAGCATCAGGGCGTGGAGACGGGATGGCAAGCTAAATGAACGCCCTGGAAAATGAGCGAAGCCGAACCGGTTTATGCCTATCAAATGTTTCAATACCAGGCTGATCACAGAAAACAATTTACTCCCCACTTTTTGTCGACTCCATGATGAGGGGTTTACGTGCTTAGAATTTGGGGTCACACGCCAACACATGGGGACATTAATCCCTCTTCGGGGAGTCGTGGTTTAACGAAACCAAAAAGTGGCGTCTGACTAAGGGAGTCTTGACTCCTGAAGTGATCATGCTGACTCATTAATGGGCAGGGTGGCTGACCCCAAGTTAGCGGATTTTGCGATTCCTTTAGGCATAGTGTCGTGACACCTTAGCGAACGTCGGATTTCCTTGCACAACAGTCCTTTGCCTTTGCGGGTATCCTAATGACTGACATAAGTATGATTCCCTATGGTATGGTGTCTTAACACCTTTACGGGTATCATGCTCTCTTGAACAAGAGTCACGACCCCTCTGCGGGCATCAGAATCCCATATGACACATTTTGCTTTGGTGTCACGACACCTTTGCGGGTATCCGACTCCCTTATGTCTCCTTTTACTTTGGTGTCACGACACCTTTGAGAGCATTAGACTCCTTTGCACGGAGGTCATGACATCTTTGAGGGCATCAGACTCTCTTATGATTCCTTTTGATATAGTGTCGCGACATCCTTACAGGTATCTTATACTCCCTTACACTGTATTTGGTATGGTGTAGCAACACCTTTAAGGGTGTCAGGCTCCGTTGCAAATTGTGAGGAACTAATCATACATTAATAGAAACGCATGATAATATAATGTAATTATATAATTAGGAACAACGAGCAGGAAAAGCATTGCAGTACCATAAAATGTGCCAAGTATTTCCTGATACCGTTGTTTTCAGCGTGGAACGCTTAAGCGTTTTTCAAATTGAAATAACCGGTTAAAGACATGTAAGTCCTTAATGTGAGTAGATTTATCATTTACATATAAGTTTGTCTCCTCTCCCAATTTCAAGGCTAACTCCATATTTGTGGAAAAGGTCACTATTTCTCTTTAAAGAAGTTTTAACAAGTTTAAGTTGCCCGGCCTTGAGTGACCTTGAGTAATACAAATCCGCATTTTCATCTGCATATGGGGTAGAGTATTTCAATTGGGCAAAATGCAGTAACTTTCAAATATGTACACTCATTTGTAAGAAAGTGAACAAAATGTGACGACAGATGATTACTGCTTAAGAATATGCTAAGTCGCTTCTGCGTCAACTATCTTAGGAACTGGCTTTGAAGCAAGAAAGTGTAAAACATACTTTTTTAAATTGAATTATAAACTGCAAAATCACCATTGACGACACTCGTCTGGTGGTGGCATTGGCTTACCACACCTGGGGCGCTTGTCCGTGGCTCTCCAGGCAGCTCTCGGTGAGAATGGCCTTCTACTCGTGCGGCGCATTTTCATAAATGCGACGAAATCTCAGAGAATTTGTGTGTCGCCTCTCCTTCCCTAGTCTAAAGACACATACAAGGAGGAGGGTCTAGATATGAAATGAAACAAAAACGTCCCCATGAATGCGTTAGCAGATCTGCTTAGCATTGCGGTTCTTCAGAGCGAAATGCGAAGGCATGTCACCATGTCATCGTAAATTATATCTCATATGTTATCAAACTATCAAGTAGCCAGTTTGTGACAAAAAGACTACCAGATATTCGCAAGAAGTAAGACAATTCCCAACCACCTGAAGTTCCATGACTTCTGTATTGCCCTGACCGTTATGAATCCGCCGATCATAACGGACCGTGGCAAAAACGATGGCGCCAATCGTGTGTGTGTGTGTGTGTGTGTGTGTGTGTGTGTGTGTGTGTGTGTGTGTGTGTGTGTGTGTGTGTGTGTGTGTGTGTGTGTGTGTGTGTGTGTGTGTGTGTGTGTGTGTGTGTGTGTGTGTGTGTGTGTGTGTGTGTGTGTGTGTGTGTGTGTGTGTGTGTGTGTGTGTGTGTGTGTGTGTGTGTGTGTGTGTGTGTGTGTGTGTGTGTGTGTGTGTGTGTGTGTGTGTGTGTGTGTGTGTGTGTGTGTGTGTGTGTGTGTGTGTGTGTGTGTGTGTGTGTGTGTGTGTGTGTGTGTGTGTGTGTGTGTGTGTGTGTGTGTGTGTGTGTGTGTGTGTGTGTGTGTGTGTGTGTGTGTGTGTGTGTGTGTGTGTGTGTGTGTGTGTGTGTGTGTGTGTGTGTGTGTGTGTGTGTGTGTGTGTGTGTGTGTGTGTGTGTGTGTGTGTGTGTGTGTGTGTGTGTGTGTGTGTGTGTGTGTGTGTGTGTGTGTGTGTGTGTGTGTGTGTGTGTGTGTGTGTGTGTGTGTGTGTGTGTGTGTGTGTGTGTGTGTGTGTGTGTGTGTGTGTGTGTGTGTGTGTGTGTGTGTGTGTGTGTGTGTGTGTGTGTGTGTGTGTGTGTGTGTGTGTGTGTGTGTGTGTGTGTGTGTGTGTGTGTGTGTGTGTGTGTGTGTGTGTGTGTGTGTGTGTGTGTGTGTGTGTGTGTGTGTGTGTGTGTGTGTGTGTGTGTGTGTGTGTGTGTGTGTGTGTGTGTGTGTGTGTGTGTGTGTGTGTGTGTGTGTGTGTGTGTGTGTGTGTGTGTGTGTGTGTGTGTGTGTGTGTGTGTGTGTGTGTGTGTGTGTGTGTGTGTGTGTGTGTGTGTGTGTGTGTGTGTGTGTGTGTGTGTGTGTGTGTGTGTGTGTGTGTGTGTGTGTGTGTGTGTGTGTGTGTGTGTGTGTGTGTGTGTGTGTGTGTGTGTGTGTGTGTGTGTGTGTGTGTGTGTGTGTGTGTGTGTGTGTGTGTGTGTGTGT
>JAXIVJ010016585.1:0-28456 GCA_036785665.1 Chirona hameri | reverse complement strand
TCATAACTCACCGCCAAAATCACTCGGCCATCCCCGTGTCCTCCTCCCTCCCTCCCCGCGCCCTGCTGTCCAGTGGCACTGACCTGACTCCGGGCCGCCGATGACCGAGAAGCCGAAGTCTGCGTCCCGTCTGCCCCGCTGCAGCGCCAGCCGACGGTACCCGGCCACCCCGGAGCGGCCGTACCGCACTCGGCGCAGTCGGCGCTCCGAGTGGCGCAGCTCCTTCCGTCGGCGGCGCTCGCTCTTGCTGCGCCTGCCCCGCTCGGTGGCCTGGCGCGGACGGGCGCGCGGCAGCGTGCTGCTGCGCCCGCAGCCGTCCCAGGCCGGCTCGCCGTGGCCGGCCGGCGGCGGCGGCACCGGCGCGCGCCCCGCTGACGCGATCGGTAGGTGGTGGATGAGTCGGGGCGCCGCCCCCACCGCCGCTGCCACCGGGCGCAGCGGCTCGGGTCGGATCGGGCGGAAGGCGCTGCGGTGAGCCATGGGCCGGCCGCGGTCTGAGAACGGGTACATTCCCCGTTCCCCGCGCTCGTCTCCGGCAGACTCGTGCGCGCTGAGGTCCGTGTCACTGATGTCCACCGCATCGACGCCGCGCGCGAGGGAGTCGAAGTCGCGCGCCGACACGTAGCTCGGGTAGTGCATACCGGAGGGATCATGCGAGCCGAGAGCCCCCGGGACGGATAACGGGTCCTCAGCGAAAGCGGGCGGACCCGCGGGCGGCGGAGGTGGCGGGGGCGGGGGCGGGGGCGGGGGCGGTTCGTCGTGCGGCGACCACTCGTGCCAGTGTGGCGCGTCTCTATCACCTGGGCGCGGCGGATGTCTCCCTCCCGATCCAGCCCTAGAGGGCGGAGCCGAATCTATGACCTGTTTGATGACCATCTCATGGTACGAATGAACCGTCGCCGGCGTGCTTCGTCCGGGGATGGTCATCTCGTTGGTCGACTGCACGATCCGCTGGTGGACGGCGCTGATGCGACCCCCCGCCGACAGCTGCGCGCCAGCCATCAGGCTGTGAGATCTGGCCCGCTGCAGGCTCCGCAGACGGCCGTTCAGCTCGGCGCTGACACTGACGGCGCGCGACGGCCGGCTCGGCCGCGGCGGCTCGGGTTTCGCGGCGGATCGATGCGGGTCGGGGCCGCCGCCTTCGGCCGAGTACCCGACCAGCCCGAGCGCGCGGCCGCGAGACGGGGCCCACTCGGCGGCGGGCTGCGCGAGCGGCCGCGGTGGGCCCCACTCGGCGCGGCGCCGTCTATCCGTCGTGGAGGGATAGTCATCAGCGTCGATGCGGGAGTCTCGCATGGGCCCACGAGGCGGCGCGGGCGGCGCGGGCGGCGCGGCGGGGAGGTCGCAGCGGCGGATATCGCTGTCAGCCTCGAGCACGCTCAGTACGTCGTCAATGTCGGTCCAGCGACGGCTGGTTGGCCGACAGTCGGTCGGGCCCGTGGCCTCCATGAAGGCGAGCGCGCGGTCCAGGTCGCTGATCTGACCCCAGGCCGGGTGTTCGACGATGCTCGCCGGCCGGCCGCGCGTCGACCCCGGGCCCGGACCGAGCTGAGGCTCCTCCCGCTCCCGCTCCCTTTCACGCTTCATTTCCCGCTCCCTCCCCCGCTCCCGCTCCTTGCCCTGCTCCTGTCTCAATTCCGGCTCCGTCTCCTGCTCTGTTTCCGGCTCCTGCCCCGGCTCCGGCTCCGGCTCCGGCTCCGGCTCCGTCCCGAGTTCTGTCTGCGGCGGTGGCTCCATGTCGGCGTCCCAGACCCGGGTCAGATCAGGCAGGTTCCCGGTCGGCACGTACACGGGTCCGGCTAGGAACGAGTGACACGGCGTGGACAGAAGGCTGAACGGACTGTAACTACCATCACGGGAGCGGTGCAGGCTATCGTGCGAGCCAGGCGTCAGGCGCTCCAACGTACTATAGTCTCGCTCCAACGTGCTATAGTCACGTTCCCGTTCCAGTGTACTGTAGTCTCGTTCCAGCATGCTATCAGGAGTGACGCAGTCGCCGTTATCGTCTCCGATGAGAGTTTCGGGTAGCGAGTCCCAGCCTGCAATGGGCGGGGGAGCGCCCCGGTCGCCCCGGTTGCCCCGGTCGCCCCGGTCGCCCCGATCGCCCCGGTCGCCGGACTTCCGTCGTGCGGGGCTGGCTGAACGGACGTTTTCCTCCTCGGAAGAGGCTCCCGAGCGGGACCACGCCCGCTCGGTCTGCTCCTCGGGAGCGGAGTCGGGGTTTCTGGCGGCGGGGCGGTCTGGTGGGCTTACCCATCCCCCGCCGCTGCCACTGCCGCCACCGCCTCCACTGCCACCACTGACAACGCCACCGCTCCCCCCTCCGCTTCCCCCTCCGCTTCCCCCTCCACTTCCCCCTCCACTTCCCCCTCCGCTTCCCCCTCCGCTGCCGCCGCTGCCGCCGCTCCGTCCAGTACGGTCATTCTCTCGCTTCTCAGCGTCCTCCAGCTCCTCCGCCAGGGACCACTCGCTGCTGGACTCCCTATCCAGTTGACGCAGCTTCTGGTACTTGATCTTCAGCGCCTCCTCGTCCCGCAGAATCTGCTGCAGGGTGTCCTCAATGTCACCGTTCTCCTCTGCCAGCCGGGCGGTGGCGTCCCGGTCCGGCGGAGGGCTGGGAGCTTTAACCGGCGGCGCAGACGATGGCTCCTCCGCCAGCGGCTCCGGGGCCAGCACACTGCCAAAGAAGTTCTCACTGGACTGGCTAGAGCGGGCAGAGGACCCCGAGTCGAGCGAGCGCCGCCGATCGTGCTCGTCGATAAGCGCGATGCGCGGGATCGACGTCTTGACCGTGTCGTCGGACGTGGACGTGGACGAGTCGAGCTTGGTGGACGAGTCCGCCTGTTCTGCCGGCTCGGCGACCTCGGCGGGTTCAGCAGACTCGGTGGGCTCCGTCACCCCGGCGCCGGGCGCGTCCGGTGCCGCCGACGCCATCTCGGAAACGGCGGCACGCGGCCGGACGGCGGCGATCAACCGGGAGGCCTCGTATGGGCGCCGAAACAACCGTCTGAAACGAAAACAAAACCTTCATTTTAGGGCGCGGCACGGCGGGAGTGGCACGGTGGCGGCAGAGGCGCGCTCACCTGAGCGCCATTAGGGTTATTGGCTGGCGGGCGCGCGCTCCTGTCACTCTGACTGATAGCGCGAGGGAAAATGGCGCGCGGCCACCGTGTGCGACACAGGGGAGCCATCGGTCGGCTTTCACTGGCACCGATAGTTTACGGACACCGGCCTCAGAGGAGACATGCTTTCGTTTGTGGCCAGTGACAGGCTGGACAGAAGCTATTTTCTCCGGGAAGGAAGATAGTTGATAGTATCGCAACACGTGCCTGTAGAGGGATTTGTGGGATGCCATTTGCACATTGTTATGGCCAGCATGAAAATGGCAGTCAATTCGATTACCTGAAAGTTTCGTCGCAAACAAATGTCTTCCCTGGGACAGCGACAACATGTACTGAATCGCGGCCACCTTTGTTAAACCCCCTCCAATCGAACAGCTCAGGTTTGTTTCACAAGGAAACACAACTCTAAAGAATAGTGTTATCCATGTGAAACCAACCTTCGGTTATTTATAGAGTCATTGGACAATACTGGAAGTATGTGTGTAGTGTAGGCCATAGTGATTTATATTGGTATAAATGATGCTTAGATGCGCATACTCAGCGGCGGCGGAAGGTATTTTCGGATGGGGGCAAAGAAGCCCCCCCCCCCTTCCGCCACCCCTGCGCATCATTATGGAATGCAGCATATCACAAAACGCAATACCAGTTGAAGTGGCCGCAATTAAAAATTTGGTCAAAACTATGACATATATATTTACTGAAGCCAAACAAAATTGCTACTAGCGGCACAATACAACACCATGGAAACAGCCCAGCGGCACAATACAACACCATGGAAACAGCACAGCGGCACAATACAACACCATGGAAACAGCCCAGCGGCACATAGTGGTGGGCTGTGCTGATTTTGGGAATGCATTATATGTTAATTCACCACATTAATTGAATGCATCTTAAGCCTAGACCATTCCGTACCGACGGTCCGTACTAACGGTCCGTACTAACCGTTACGGTCCGTCCAGTCCAGTAAACCAGTCCGTACGACGGTCCGTACCAACGGTCCGTACTAACCGTTACGGTCCGTCCAGTCTGTACCAACGGTCCGTACCAACGGTCCGTACTAACCGTTACGGTCCGTCCAGTCTGTACCAACGGTCCGTACCAACGGTCCGTACCAACGGTCCGTACTAACCGTTACGGTCCGTCCAGTCTGTACCAACGGTCCGTACCAACGGTCCGTACTAACCGTTACGGTCCGTCCAGTCTGTACCAACGGTCCGTACCAACGGTCCGTACTAACCGTTACGGTCCGTCCAGTCCGTACTGACCAGTCCGTACCAACGGTCCGTACCAACGGTCCGTACCAACGGTCCGTACCAACGGTCCGTACTAACCGTTACGGTCCGTCCAGTCCAGTAAACCAGTCCGTACGACGGTCCGTACTAACCGTTACGGTCCGACCAGTCCGTACCGACGGTCCGTACCAACGGTCCGTACTAACCGTTACGGTCCGTCCAGTCCGTACTGACCAGTCCGTACCAACGGTCCGTACCAACCAGTCCGTACCAACCAGTCCGTACCAACGGTCCGTACCAACGGTCCGTACCAACGGTCCGTACTAACCGTTACGGTCCGTCCAGTCTGTACCAACGGTCCGTACCAACGGTCCGTACTAACCGTTACGGTCCGTCCAGTCTGTACCAACGGTCCGTACCAACGGTCCGTACTAACCGTTACGGTCCGTCCAGTCCGTACTGACCAGTCCGTACCAACGGTCCGTACCAACGGTCCGTACCAACGGTCCGTACCAACGGTCCGTACTAACCGTTACGGTCCGTCCAGTCTGTACCAACGGTCCGTCCAGTCCGTACCAACGGCTCGTGTCAAGCTAAGATCCTGCACCTTCAAGACAAGGTTACTCCAAAGCAGGTCAAAGGATGCAACGTCGGGTAGTCGTTGAGTAGACCTACTCAGTTTCATCCGGGACATCCGTTACGGCTAGCCGCCCGTAACTAATCAAGTAGTGCATGCAACTCAAAGTATTGAAATGTTGTTTTGAGGAGAATGTTGTGATATCAAAAGGAATAAAGAACACGTTGAAAATACCCATTGCATCAAGGTAAAGCAAATTGTTTTCCATTGATATCATCTGATTTTAAAAACAAAAATGTTTGCAGTCACGGTTGTGACTACATTTTCGAAGAGCATGTCAGAAACAAATACACTAAGCCTCACCAGGTAAGATGCTGCAGTACCTGACCGAGTCACCACACTGCTGTTTTCAAATACAAAGCGTATAGGTGCACGCAGCATGAATTAAACAGCTCTATGGTGCAGTTGTGAGGGACAGGAATAATTACTCTAGCTATACAGATAAGTTGCCTCATTATTCACTTTTCCTTGTAAAGTGCTGCGCTTATATACGAGGCAAAGGTCAACCGCTTGTCAAGTATACCACCCAATTCATTGGCGGATCCAGAACGGTGGTGGTGGTGGGGGGGGGGGGGGGGTGCACGGGTCGTTTGGGGAGGCAAATCGCAAAAAGTCTCACACAATTCTGGAAACTCATCGGATTTCGCTTGCTTATGCATTGATAGCTGATTTAAAACAAACTTTCATTAGTAAAAGTTGCTCAGATTTTCTTCTATATCAGGAAATGTGTCAATTTTGCGCCGATTTCAGGCGGTTTGGGGGCATGGCCGCTTTGCCCCCCTCCCTGGGTCCGCCAGTGCCACCCATTCTCTAAACTGCATGGCCTTGAGGTATGATACCACCACTCCGTCAGTATTACACGAGACAATCGAACATTTTCTCGCTGAAACATTTCTGAAACCGTTCGGCAGGTCGTCCAAGAGCATGCTGAAATGCATGAATGTCTTTTTCGCAGCTCATCACGCTAAGGAGCCTCAGGCCGTCTGCTGTCGGTAACAGTTGTGTTGTATGCTGTTGGATATGGCGACGATATGCCAGTAAGTCACTTCTGACCCTATAAATCAGAGATTATAAAAATCACAGTCAAATTGCAGCGCAATTTGATCTTACAATGCTTTTCTAGCTCTTACTAACAAGCAACCACATCCCTCGTGAATTGCTGCACAGCTTCGTCAGGTATAATTAATATTATAATTAATAATAATTAATTATAATTATAATATAATTAGTTATAATTATAATATAATTAAGTATAATTATAATATAATTAATTATAATTATAATATAATTAATTATAATTATAATATAATTAATTATAATTATAATATAATTAATTATAATTATAATATAATTAATTATAATTATAATATAATTAATTATAATTATAATATAATTAATTATAATTATAATATAATTAATTCGGCAGATGCAATTACGCATTTTTGGGCAGAATACGTTGACGTGATTAGCAACTCATCGTTTACACGATACGTAGTTTAATTGGAATTTCACGGCAAATAAACTCCCAATTAATATAATGGATGCCTTGTTATATTTCGGCGGGCCTTTGGGTGGGGCTTCAGAGCATCCTTCGAAATGTTAATTAAATTTGAAATTTCGTGGTCACATTTAGGTAATTGAGACAAATTACATGAGCCTGACAAATGTGTATACGTTATACTCCAGTACCACAGGTGAGCCAATTTAAACAAAGCCGTCTTTGCATGTTCTTATATTTCCGTCAGTCCAATCCAAGCATTTCATTTGAATGAATCGTGGAGCAAGAGTCCTTTGATGTTCGCTAAGCAGCGCTTGCATGACTCCTATCATCCGAACGCACAATACCTGCTTACCATTAAAATTTAGAGTCGAAACTTGACGAACTGCAAATATGTGGCACAGTCCCCCGTCCACTGGCCTATTAGATACCGACTACAAGCTACGTCAGAACGGCGAATTGGCACGCGTTGAGATGGGAACCCTTATCGAATTAAACATCCCACCCAAAGCATCAGACGCCGAAAAAGGGTATCCAGAAGACTTCTTAATCCTTCACCTCGTGCTGTATTTTACACACGTAATTTAGAACATGTTCCCTCCTTATTGTGGCACTGCATGATTCAAGAATTGACATTTATATTATATATGTACGCACAATTTGGCGATGGTTTATCGAGTTTTAGACCATTTATACGCACTCCAGTGTGTGTGAGGCTTGAGTGTTGACTGTCATGGCCTGTCTGTCCACACCTGTGCGGCACTCGGCTCTGTCATGACCTGTCCGTCCACACCTGTGCGACACTCGGCTCTGTCATGGCCTGTCCGTCCACACCTGTGCGACACTCGGCTCTGTCATGACCTGTCCGTCCACACCTGTACGGCACTCGGCTCTGTCATGACCTGTCCGTCCACACCTGTGCGACACTCGGCTCTGTCATGACCTGTCCGTCCACACCTGTGCGGCACTCGGCTCTGTCATGACCTGTCCGTCCACACCTGTACGGCACTCGGCTCTGTCATGACCTGTCCGTCCACACCTGTGCGGCACTCGGCTCTGTCATGACCTGTCCGTCCACACCTATCCGTCCGCGGCACTGTCACGACCTGTCCGTCCGCGTCACTCGGCACTGTCATGACCTGTCTGTCCGCACCTGTCCGTCCGCGGCACTGTCATGACCTGTCCGTCCGCGTCACTTGGCACTGTCATGACCTGTCCGTCCGAGACACTCGGCTCTGTCATGACCTGTCCGTCCACACATGTGCGGCACTCGGCACTGTCATGACCTGTGCGACACTCGGCACTGTCATGACCTGTCCGTCCTTGACACTCGGCTCTGTCATGGCCTGTCTGTCCACACCTGTGCGGCACTCGGCTCTGTCATGACCTGTCTGTCCGGGGAACTCGACTCTGTCATGACCTGTGCGACACTCGGCACTGTCATGACCTGTCCGTCCGCGACACTCGGCTCTGTCATGGCCTGTCTGTCCACACCTGTGCGACACTCGGCTCTGTCATGACCTGTCTTTCCACACCTGTGCGGCACTCGGCTCTGTCATGACCTGTCCGTCCACACCTGTGCGACACTCGGCTCTGTCATGACCTGTCTGTCCGCGACACTCGGCTCTGTCATGACCTGTCTGTCCACACCTGTGCGGCACTCGGCTCTGTCATGACCTGTCCGTCCGCGTCACTCGGCTCTGTCATGACCTGCCTGTCCACACCTGTGCGGCACTCGGCTCTGTCATGACCTGTCCGTCCGGGGAACTCGGCTCTGCCATGACCTGCCCGTCCACGGCACTCGGCTCTGTCATGACCTGTCTGTCCACACCTGTGCGGCACTCGGCTCTGTCATGACCTGTCCGTCCGGGGAACTCGGCTCTGCCATGAACTGCCCGTCCACGGCACTCGGCTCTGTCATGACCTGTCTGTCCACACCTGTGCGGCACTCGGCTCTGTCATGACCTGTCTGTCCACACCTGTGCGGCACTCGGCACTGTCATGACCTGTCCGTCCACACCTGTGCGGCACTCGGCTCTGTCATGACCTGTCCGTCCACACCTATCCGTCCGCGGCACTGTCATGACCTGTCCGTCCGCGACACTCGGCTCTGTCATGACCTGTCTGTCCACACCTGTGCGGCACTCGGCACTGTCATGACCTGTCCGTCCGGGGAACTCGGCTCTGTCATGACCTGTGTGGCACTCGTCCGGCACTCGGCTCTGTCATGACCTGTCTGTCCGGGGAACTCGGCTCTGTCATGACCTGTCCGTCCGGGGAACTCGGCTCTGCCATGACCTGTGCGACACTCGGCACTGTCATGACCTGTCCGTCCGCGACACTCGGCTCTGTCATGGCCTGTCTGTCCACACCTGTGCGGCACTCGGCTCTGTCATGACCTGTCTGTCCACACCAGTGCGGCACTCGGCTCTGTCATGACCTGTCTGTCCACACCTCTGCGGCACTCGGCTGTCATGACCTGTCTGTCCACACCTGTACGGCACTCGGCTCTGTCATGACCTGTCCGTCCACTCGTCCGGCACTCGGGCCGCAGCTGCTGAGCTTCTGCAGCTCCCGCACGAGCTGAAGAAGGGCTTCTGCAGCTCCCGCGCGTGCGCACTGAGATGGTCAATCGCTTTTTCCAGTATCGTACCGTCTGATTCTGGAGCAGAGCCAATGTTGAGTGAGCCAAGAGTGCAGCCGGCGGCTAATGAGGGAGCGAAGACACGGCTGAGGCAGAGGGTACAGGACAAGTGACGAAAGCGTGTATTTTGTTCGCATTTTATCTCTGTAACTTATCCTATATTGCATTTGTATTTGTATTGTATTTAATTTCTTGCATAAGCCAGCGCGTGTTCGTAACCAGAACCCGTTGCCAAATCGTATGCCAGTTGTATGATTGCACTTGCACTTTGCATGATCTGTCTCATTCTGCAACTCCGTGCGAATTTAACTCGACTTAAACTGTGATTTGAAATTATTACTATTTCATTGTTAATGTGGTCCCAAATAACTGTATGCGGGCACGTAACCACGATTTCGTCCAGGGAGGGGGCGGCGCCTCGAACGGGCCCCTTCCCGAGCGTTGAAAGCCCCCCGCCCCCCCCAAAAAAAAAACTGATGAAAAGGCACGTTACAAGGATGGAAAATGCAGTATAATAGGTGCTAATGACATGGGCCATACCAACTTTTAGGAGTTTGAGTTAGCAAACTGACATATCAACTTTGGAACCAGCGACACCAATTTGGAATTAGCTATATCAACTTCGAATATTTTTCAGCTCAAGACCTGGAACTCTTAAACAAATTGCGCCGCGGAGCGGCGCGAAAATTTGCAGTCTTATGCCCTGGATATGCTATTCTCACCAATGCGTCGCATTGCGTATGGTGCGGACCTCTGAAAATGCTATACTGTGCGTTTAAAAGTGCGGTAAAAAAGGTGCTAATGTGAACTATTTTGCCCAATTATATAGGAAAGTAGCAACATAACACATAAATGCGCCGAGAAACAGGTCGATTTTGTATAACCCGCATATAATTGAATTTGTAGTTCAATTGCGCCGCGGAGTGTTGCGATTTTTTTTAAGTTGTATTCCCTGGACAACTGCATTCTTACTGTTGAAAGACCCAGGGTCCCTTCAGATCGTCTAGGGGCCCCTCCCACCTTTTCAACGCCCTTCCGACCCGTTCAGGAACTCATCTGGGATCCGCGAAGCGAAAAGACATGATCTGCCGTGTAGGTGCTATATATATATATATATATATATATATATATATATATATATATATATATATATATATATATATATATATCTATATCTATATCTATATATCTATATATCTATATATCTATATATCTATATATCTATATATCTATATATCTATATATCTATATATCTATATATCTATATATCTATATATCTATATATCTATATATCTATATATCTATATATCTATATATCTATATATCTATATATCTATATATCTATATATCTATATATCTATATATCTATATATCTATATATCTATATATCTATATATCTATATATCTATATATCTATATATCTATATATCTATATATCTATATATCTATATATCTATATATCTATATATCTATATATCTATATATCTATATATCTATATATCTATATATCTATATATCTATATATCTATATATCTATATATCTATATATCTATATATCTATATATCTATATATCTATATATCTATATATCTATATATCTATATATCTATATATCTATATATCTATATATCTATATATCTATATATCTATATATCTATATATCTATATATCTATATATCTATATATCTATATATCTATATATCTATATATCTATATATCTATATATCTATATATCTATATATCTATATATCTATATATCTATATATCTATATATCTATATATCTATATATCTATATATCTATATATCTATATATCTATATATCTATATATCTATATATCTATATATCTATATATCTATATATCTATATATCTATATATCTATATATCTATATATCTATATATCTATATATCTATATATCTATATATCTATATATCTATATATCTATATATCTATATATCTATATATCTATATATCTATATATCTATATATCTATATATCTATATATCTATATATCTATATATCTATATATCTATATATCTATATATCTATATATCTATATATCTATATATCTATATATCTATATATCTATATATCTATATATCTATATATCTATATATCTATATATCTATATATCTATATATCTATATATCTATATATCTATATATCTATATATCTATATATCTATATATCTATATATCTATATATCTATATATCTATATATCTATATATCTATATATCTATATATCTATATATCTATATATCTATATATCTATATATCTATATATCTATATATCTATATATCTATATATCTATATATCTATATATCTATATATCTATATATCTATATATCTATATATCTATATATCTATATATCTATATATCTATATATCTATATATCTATATATCTATATATCTATATATCTATATATCTATATATCTATATATCTATATATCTATATATCTATATATCTATATATCTATATATCTATATATCTATATATCTATATATCTATATATCTATATATCTATATATCTATATATCTATATATCTATATATCTATATATCTATATATCTATATATCTATATATCTATATATCTATATATCTATATATCTATATATCTATATATCTATATATCTATATATCTATATATCTATATATCTATATATCTATATATCTATATATCTATATATCTATATATCTATATATCTATATATCTATATATCTATATATCTATATATCTATATATCTATATATCTATATATCTATATATCTATATATCTATATATCTATATATCTATATATCTATATATCTATATATCTATATATCTATATATCTATATATCTATATATCTATATATCTATATATCTATATATCTATATATCTATATATCTATATATCTATATATCTATATATCTATATATCTATATATCTATATATCTATATATCTATATATCTATATATCTATATATCTATATATCTATATATCTATATATCTATATATCTATATATCTATATATCTATATATCTATATATCTATATATCTATATATCTATATATCTATATATCTATATATCTATATATCTATATATCTATATATCTATATATCTATATATCTATATATCTATATATCTATATATCTATATATCTATATATCTATATATCTATATATCTATATATCTATATATCTATATATCTATATATCTATATATCTATATATCTATATATCTATATATCTATATATCTATATATCTATATATCTATATATCTATATATCTATATATCTATATATCTATATATCTATATATCTATATATCTATATATCTATATATCTATATATCTATATATCTATATATCTATATATCTATATATCTATATATCTATATATCTATATATCTATATATCTATATATCTATATATCTATATATCTATATATCTATATATCTATATATCTATATATCTATATATCTATATATCTATATATCTATATATCTATATATCTATATATCTATATATCTATATATCTATATATCTATATATCTATATATCTATATATCTATATATCTATATATCTATATATCTATATATCTATATATCTATATATCTATATATCTATATATCTATATATCTATATATCTATATATCTATATATCTATATATCTATATATCTATATATCTATATATCTATATATCTATATATCTATATATCTATATATCTATATATCTATATATCTATATATCTATATATCTATATATCTATATATCTATATATCTATATATCTATATATCTATATATCTATATATCTATATATCTATATATCTATATATCTATATATCTATATATCTATATATCTATATATCTATATATCTATATATCTATATATCTATATATCTATATATCTATATATCTATATATCTATATATCTATATATCTATATATCTATATATCTATATATCTATATATCTATATATCTATATATCTATATATCTATATATCTATATATCTATATATCTATATATCTATATATCTATATATCTATATATCTATATATCTATATATCTATATATCTATATATCTATATATCTATATATCTATATATCTATATATC
The DNA here is from genome assembly GCA_036785665.1 of Chirona hameri. Taxonomy (NCBI): domain Eukaryota; kingdom Metazoa; phylum Arthropoda; class Thecostraca; order Balanomorpha; family Balanidae; genus Chirona; species Chirona hameri. The sequence continues at coordinate 15,210 of JAXIVJ010016585.1, read as the reverse complement.
TATATATCTATATATCTATATATCTATATATCTATATATCTATATATCTATATATCTATATATCTATATATCTATATATCTATATATCTATATATCTATATATCTATATATCTATATATCTATATATCTATATATCTATATATCTATATATCTATATATCTATATATCTATATATCTATATATCTATATATCTATATATCTATATATCTATATATCTATATATCTATATATCTATATATCTATATATCTATATATCTATATATCTATATATCTATATATCTATATATCTATATATCTATATATCTATATATCTATATATCTATATATCTATATATCTATATATCTATATATCTATATATCTATATATCTATATATCTATATATCTATATATCTATATATCTATATATCTATATATCTATATATCTATATATCTATATATCTATATATCTATATATCTATATATCTATATATCTATATATCTATATATCTATATATCTATATATCTATATATCTATATATCTATATATCTATATATCTATATATCTATATATCTATATATCTATATATCTATATATCTATATATCTATATATCTATATATCTATATATCTATATATCTATATATCTATATATCTATATATCTATATATCTATATATCTATATATCTATATATCTATATATCTATATATCTATATATCTATATATCTATATATCTATATATCTATATATCTATATATCTATATATCTATATATCTATATATCTATATATCTATATATCTATATATCTATATATCTATATATCTATATATCTATATATCTATATATCTATATATCTATATATCTATATATCTATATATCTATATATCTATATATCTATATATCTATATATCTATATATCTATATATCTATATATCTATATATCTATATATCTATATATCTATATATCTATATATCTATATATCTATATATCTATATATCTATATATCTATATATCTATATATCTATATATCTATATATCTATATATCTATATATCTATATATCTATATATCTATATATCTATATATCTATATATCTATATATCTATATATCTATATATCTATATATCTATATATCTATATATCTATATATCTATATATCTATATATCTATATATCTATATATCTATATATCTATATATCTCTATATCTCTATATCTCTATATCTCCATATCTCCATATCTCCATATCTCCATATCTCCATATCTCCATATCTCCATATCTCCATATCTCCATATCTCCATATCTCCATATCTCCATATCTCCATATCTCCATATCTCCATATCTCCATATCTCCATATCTCCATATCTCCATATCTCCATATCTCCATATCTCCATATCTCCATATCTCCATATCTCCATATCTCCATATCTCCATATCTCCATATCTCCATATCTCCATATCTCCATATCTCCATATCTCCATATCTCCATATCTCCATATCTCCATATCTCCATATCTCCATATCTCCATATCTCCATATCTCCATATCTCCATATCTCCATATCTCCATATCTCCATATCTCCATATCTCCATATCTCCATATCTCCATATCTCCATATCTCCATATCTCCATATCTCCATATCTCCATATCTCCATATCTCCATATCTCCATATCTCCATATCTCCATATCTCCATATCTCCATATCTCCATATCTCCATATCTCCATATCTCCATATCTCCATATCTCCATATCTCCATATCTCCATATCTCCATATCTCCATATCTCCATATCTCCATATCTCCATATCTCCATATCTCCATATCTCCATATCTCCATATCTCCATATCTCCATATCTCCATATCTCCATATCTCCATATCTCCATATCTCCATATCTCCATATCTCCATATCTCCATATCTCCATATCTCCATATCTCCATATCTCCATATCTCCATATCTCCATATCTCCATATCTCCATATCTCCATATCTCCATATCTCCATATCTCCATATCTCCATATCTCCATATCTCCATATCTCCATATCTCCATATCTCCATATCTCCATATCTCCATATCTCCATATCTCCATATCTCCATATCTCCATATCTCCATATCTCCATATCTCCATATCTCCATATCTCCATATCTCCATATCTCCATATCTCCATATCTCCATATCTCCATATCTCCATATCTCCATATCTCCATATCTCCATATCTCCATATCTCCATATCTCCATATCTCCATATCTCCATATCTCCATATCTCCATATCTCCATATCTCCATATCTCCATATCTCCATATCTCCATATCTCCATATCTCCATATCTCCATATCTCCATATCTCCATATCTCCATATCTCCATATCTCCATATCTCCATATCTCCATATCTCCATATCTCCATATCTCCATATCTCCATATCTCCATATCTCCATATCTCCATATCTCCATATCTCCATATCTCCATATCTCCATATCTCCATATCTCCATATCTCCATATCTCCATATCTCCATATCTCCATATCTCCATATCTCCATATCTCCATATCTCCATATCTCCATATCTCCATATCTCCATATCTCCATATCTCCATATCTCCATATCTCCATATCTCCATATCTCCATATCTCCATATCTCCATATCTCCATATCTCCATATCTCCATATCTCCATATCTCCATATCTCCATATCTCCATATCTCCATATCTCCATATCTCCATATCTCCATATCTCCATATCTCCATATCTCCATATCTCCATATCTCCATATCTCCATATCTCCATATCTCCATATCTCCATATCTCCATATCTCCATATCTCCATATCTCCATATCTCCATATCTCCATATCTCCATATCTCCATATCTCCATATCTCCATATCTCCATATCTCCATATCTCCATATCTCCATATCTCCATATCTCCATATCTCCATATCTCCATATCTCCATATCTCCATATCTCCATATCTCCATATCTCCATATCTCCATATCTCCATATCTCCATATCTCCATATCTCCATATCTCCATATCTCCATATCTCCATATCTCCATATCTCCATATCTCCATATCTCCATATCTCCATATCTCCATATCTCCATATCTCCATATCTCCATATCTCCATATCTCCATATCTCCATATCTCCATATCTCCATATCTCCATATCTCCATATCTCCATATCTCCATATCTCCATATCTCCATATCTCCATATCTCCATATCTCCATATCTCCATATCTCCATATCTCCATATCTCCATATCTCCATATCTCCATATCTCCATATCTCCATATCTCCATATCTCCATATCTCCATATCTCCATATCTCCATATCTCCATATCTCCATATCTCCATATCTCCATATCTCCATATCTCCATATCTCCATATCTCCATATCTCCATATCTCCATATCTCCATATCTCCATATCTCCATATCTCCATATCTCCATATCTCCATATCTCCATATCTCCATATCTCCATATCTCCATATCTCCATATCTCCATATCTCCATATCTCCATATCTCCATATCTCCATATCTCCATATCTCCATATCTCCATATCTCCATATCTCCATATCTCCATATCTCCATATCTCCATATCTCCATATCTCCATATCTCCATATCTCCATATCTCCATATCTCCATATCTCCATATCTCCATATCTCCATATCTCCATATCTCCATATCTCCATATCTCCATATCTCCATATCTCCATATCTCCATATCTCCATATCTCCATATCTCCATATCTCCATATCTCCATATCTCCATATCTCCATATCTCCATATCTCCATATCTCCATATCTCCATATCTCCATATCTCCATATCTCCATATCTCCATATCTCCATATCTCCATATCTCCATATCTCCATATCTCCATATCTCCATATCTCCATATCTCCATATCTCCATATCTCCATATCTCCATATCTCCATATCTCCATATCTCCATATCTCCATATCTCCATATCTCCATATCTCCATATCTCCATATCTCCATATCTCCATATCTCCATATCTCCATATCTCCATATCTCCATATCTCCATATCTCCATATCTCCATATCTCCATATCTCCATATCTCCATATCTCCATATCTCCATATCTCCATATCTCCATATCTCCATATCTCCATATCTCCATATCTCCATATCTCCATATCTCCATATCTCCATATCTCCATATCTCCATATCTCCATATCTCCATATCTCCATATCTCCATATCTCCATATCTCCATATCTCCATATCTCCATATCTCCATATCTCCATATCTCCATATCTCCATATCTCCATATCTCCATATCTCCATATCTCCATATCTCCATATCTCCATATCTCCATATCTCCATATCTCCATATCTCCATATCTCCATATCTCCATATCTCCATATCTCCATATCTCCATATCTCCATATCTCCATATCTCCATATCTCCATATCTCCATATCTCCATATCTCCATATCTCCATATCTCCATATCTCCATATCTCCATATCTCCATATCTCCATATCTCCATATCTCCATATCTCCATATCTCCATATCTCCATATCTCCATATCTCCATATCTCCATATCTCCATATCTCCATATCTCCATATCTCCATATCTCCATATCTCCATATCTCCATATCTCCATATCTCCATATCTCCATATCTCCATATCTCCATATCTCCATATCTCCATATCTCCATATCTCCATATCTCCATATCTCCATATCTCCATATCTCCATATCTCCATATCTCCATATCTCCATATCTCCATATCTCCATATCTCCATATCTCCATATCTCCATATCTCCATATCTCCATATCTCCATATCTCCATATCTCCATATCTCCATATCTCCATATCTCCATATCTCCATATCTCCATATCTCCATATCTCCATATCTCCATATCTCCATATCTCCATATCTCCATATCTCCATATCTCCATATCTCCATATCTCCATATCTCCATATCTCCATATCTCCATATCTCCATATCTCCATATCTCCATATCTCCATATCTCCATATCTCCATATCTCCATATCTCCATATCTCCATATCTCCATATCTCCATATCTCCATATCTCCATATCTCCATATCTCCATATCTCCATATCTCCATATCTCCATATCTCCATATCTCCATATCTCCATATCTCCATATCTCCATATCTCCATATCTCCATATCTCCATATCTCCATATCTCCATATCTCCATATCTCCATATCTCCATATCTCTCCATATCTCCATATCTCCATATCTCCATATCTCCATATCTCCATATCTCCATATCTCCATATCTCCATATCTCCATATCTCCATATCTCCATATCTCCATATCTCCATATCTCCATATCTCCATATCTCCATATCTCCATATCTCCATATCTCCATATCTCCATATCTCCATATCTCCATATCTCCATATCTCCATATCTCCATATCTCCATATCTCCATATCTCCATATCTCCATATCTCCATATCTCCATATCTCCATATCTCCATATCTCCATATCTCCATATCTCCATATCTCCATATCTCCATATCTCCATATCTCCATATCTCCATATCTCCATATCTCCATATCTCCATATCTCCATATCTCCATATCTCCATATCTCCATATCTCCATATCTCCATATCTCCATATCTCCATATCTCCATATCTCCATATCTCCATATCTCCATATCTCCATATCTCCATATCTCCATATCTCCATATCTCCATATCTCCATATCTCCATATCTCCATATCTCCATATCTCCATATCTCCATATCTCCATATCTCCATATCTCCATATCTCCATATCTCCATATCTCCATATCTCCATATCTCCATATCTCCATATCTCCATATCTCCATATCTCCATATCTCCATATCTCCATATCTCCATATCTCCATATCTCCATATCTCCATATCTCCATATCTCCATATCTCCATATCTCCATATCTCCATATCTCCATATCTCCATATCTCCATATCTCCATATCTCCATATCCATATCTCCATATCTCCATATCTCCATATCTCCATATCTCCATATCTCCATATCTCCATATCTCCATATCTCCATATCTCCATATCTCCATATCTCCATATCTCCATATCTCCATATCTCCATATCTCCATATCTCCATATCTCCATATCTCCATATCTCCATATCTCCATATCTCCATATCTCCATATCTCCATATCTCCATATCTCCATATCTCCATATCTCCATATCTCCATATCTCCATATCTCCATATCTCCATATCTCCAATCTCCATATCTCCATATCTCCATATCTCCATATCTCCATATCTCCATATCTCCATATCTCCATATCTCCATATCTCCATATCTCCATATCTCCATATCTCCATATCTCCATATCTCCATATCTCCATATCTCCATATCTCCATATCTCCATATCTCCATATCTCCATATCTCCATATCTCCATATCTCCATATCTCCATATCTCCATATCTCCATATCTCCATATCTCCATATCTCCATATCTCCATATCTCCATATCTCCATATCTCCATATCTCCATATCTCCATATCTCCATATCTCCATATCTCCATATCTCCATATCTCCATATCTCCATATCTCCATATCTCCATATCTCCATATCTCCATATCTCCATATCTCCATATCTCCATATCTCCATATCTCCATATCTCCATATCTCCATATCTCCATATCTCCATATCTCCATATCTCCATATCTCCATATCTCCATATCTCCATATCTCCATATCTCCATATCTCCATATCTCCATATCTCCATATCTCCATATCTCCATATCTCCATATCTCCATATCTCCATATCTCCATATCTCCATATCTCCATATCTCCATATCTCCATATCTCCATATCTCCATATCTCCATATCTCCATATCTCCATATCTCCATATCTCCATATCTCCATATCTCCATATCTCCATATCTCCATATCTCCATATCTCCATATCTCCATATCTCCATATCTCCATATCTCCATATCTCCATATCTCCATATCTCCATATCTCCATATCTCCATATCTCCATATCTCCATATCTCCATATCTCCATATCTCCATATCTCCATATCTCCATATCTCCATATCTCCATATCTCCATATCTCCATATCTCCATATCTCCATATCTCCATATCTCCATATCTCCATATCTCCATATCTCCATATCTCCATATCTCCATATCTCCATATCTCCATATCTCCATATCTCCATATCTCCATATCTCCATATCTCCATATCTCCATATCTCCATATCTCCATATCTCCATATCTCCATATCTCCATATCTCCATATCTCCATATCTCCATATCTCCATATCTCCATATCTCCATATCTCCATATCTCATATCTCCATATCTCCATATCTCCATATCTCCATATCTCCATATCTCCATATCTCCATATCTCCATATCTCCATATCTCCATATCTCCATATCTCCATATCTCCATATCTCCATATCTCCATATCTCCATATCTCCATATCTCCATATCTCCATATCTCCATATCTCCATATCTCCATATCTCCATATCTCCATATCTCCATATCTCCATATCTCCATATCTCCATATCTCCATATCTCCATATCTCCATATCTCCATATCTCCATATCTCCATATCTCCATATCTCCATATCTCCATATCTCCATATCTCCATATCTCCATATCTCCATATCTCCATATCTCCATATCTCCATATCTCCATATCTCCATATCTCCATATCTCCATATCTCCATATCTCCATATCTCCATATCTCCATATCTCCATATCTCCATATCTCCATATCTCCATATCTCCATATCTCCATATCTCCATATCTCCATATCTCCATATCTCCATATCTCCATATCTCCATATCTCCATATCTCCATATCTCATATCTCCATATCTCCATATCTCCATATCTCCATATCTCCATATCTCCATATCTCCATATCTCCATATCTCCATATCTCCATATCTCCATATCTCCATATCTCCATATCTCCATATCTCCATATCTCCATATCTCCATATCTCCATATCTCCATATCTCCATATCTCCATATCTCCATATCTCCATATCTCCATATCTCCATATCTCCATATCTCCATATCTCCATATCTCCATATCTCCATATCTCCATATCTCCATATCTCCATATCTCCATATCTCCATATCTCCATATCTCCATATCTCCATATCTCCATATCTCCATATCTCCATATCTCCATATCTCCATATCTCCATATCTCCATATCTCCATATCTCCATATCTCCATATCTCCATATCTCCATATCTCCATATCTCCATATCTCCATATCTCCATATCTCCATATCTCCATATCTCCATATCTCCATATCTCCATATCTCCATATCTCCATATCTCCATATCTCCATATCTCCATATCTCCATATCTCCATATCTCCATATCTCCATATCTCCATATCTCCATATCTCCATATCTCCATATCTCCATATCTCCATATCTCCATATCTCCATATCTCCATATCTCCATATCTCCATATCTCCATATCTCCATATCTCCATATCTCCATATCTCCATATCTCCATATCTCCATATCTCCATATCTCCATATCTCCATATCTCCATATCTCCATATCTCCATATCTCCATATCTCCATATCTCCATATCTCCATATCTCCATATCTCCATATCTCCATATCTCCATATCTCCATATCTCCATATCTCCATATCTCCATATCTCCATATCTCCATATCTCCATATCTCCATATCTCCATATCTCCATATCTCCATATCTCCATATCTCCATATCTCCATATCTCCATATCTCCATATCTCCATATCTCCATATCTCCATATCTCCATATCTCCATATCTCCATATCTCCATATCTCCATATCTCCATATCTCCATATCTCCATATCTCCATATCTCCATATCTCCATATCTCCATATCTCCATATCTCCATATCTCCATATCTCCATATCTCCATATCTCCATATCTCCATATCTCCATATCTCCATATCTCCATATCTCCATATCTCCATATCTCCATATCTCCATATCTCCATATCTCCATATCTCCATATCTCCATATCTCCATATCTCCATATCTCCATATCTCCATATCTCCATATCTCCATATCTCCATATCTCCATATCTCCATATCTCCATATCTCCATATCTCCATATCTCCATATCTCCATATCTCCATATCTCCATATCTCCATATCTCCATATCTCCATATCTCCATATCTCCATATCTCCATATCTCCATATCTCCATATCTCCATATCTCCATATCTCCATATCTCCATATCTCCATATCTCCATATCTCCATATCTCCATATCTCCATATCTCCATATCTCCATATCTCCATATCTCCATATCTCCATATCTCCATATCTCCATATCTCCATATCTCCATATCTCCATATCTCCATATCTCCATATCTCCATATCTCCATATCTCCATATCTCCATATCTCCATATCTCCATATCTCCATATCTCCATATCTCCATATCTCCATATCTCCATATCTCCATATCTCCATATCTCCATATCTCCATATCTCCATATCTCCATATCTCCATATCTCCATATCTCCATATCTCCATATCTCCATATCTCCATCTCCATATCTCCATATCTCCATATCTCCATATCTCCATATCTCCATATCTCCATATCTCCATATCTCCATATCTCCATATCTCCATATCTCCATATCTCCATATCTCCATATCTCCATATCTCCATATCTCCATATCTCCATATCTCCATATCTCCATATCTCCATATCTCCATATCTCCATATCTCCATATCTCCATATCTCCATATCTCCATATCTCCATATCTCCATATCTCCATATCTCCATATCTCCATATCTCCATATCTCCATATCTCCATATCTCCATATCTCCATATCTCCATATCTCCATATCTCCATATCTCCATATCTCCATATCTCCATATCTCCATATCTCCATATCTCCATATCTCCATATCTCCATATCTCCATATCTCCATATCTCCATATCTCCATATCTCCATATCTCCATATCTCCATATCTCCATATCTCCATATCTCCATATCTCCATATCTCCATATCTCCATATCTCCATATCTCCATATCTCCATATCTCCATATCTCCATATCTCCATATCTCCATATCTCCATATCTCCATATCTCCATATCTCCATATCTCCATATCTCCATATCTCCATATCTCCATATCTCCATATCTCCATATCTCCATATCTCCATATCTCCATATCTCCATATCTCCATATCTCCATATCTCCATATCTCCATATCTCCATATCTCCATATCTCCATATCTCCATATCTCCATATCTCCATATCTCCATATCTCCATATCTCCATATCTCCATATCTCCATATCTCCATATCTCCATATCTCCATATCTCCATATCTCCATATCTCCATATCTCCATATCTCCATATCTCCATATCTCCATATCTCCATATCTCCATATCTCCATATCTCCATATCTCCATATCTCCATATCTCCATATCTCCATATCTCCATATCTCCATATCTCCATATCTCCATATCTCCATATCTCCATATCTCCATATCTCCATATCTCCATATCTCCATATCTCCATATCTCCATATCTCCATATCTCCATATCTCCATATCTCCATATCTCCATATCTCCATATCTCCATATCTCCATATCTCCATATCTCCATATCTCCATATCTCCATATCTCCATATCTCCATATCTCCATATCTCCATATCTCCATATCTCCATATCCAATCTCCATATCTCCATATCTCCATATCTCCATATCTCCATATCTCCATATCTCCATATCTCCATATCTCCATATCTCCATATCTCCATATCTCCATATCTCCATATCTCCATATCTCCATATCTCCATATCTCCATATCTCCATATCTCCATATCTCCATATCTCCATATCTCCATATCTCCATATCTCCATATCTCCATATCTCCATATCTCCATATCTCCATATCTCCATATCTCCATATCTCCATATCTCCATATCTCCATATCTCCATATCTCCATATCTCCATATCTCCATATCTCCATATCTCCATATCTCCATATCTCCATATCTCCATATCTCCATATCTCCATATCTCCATATCTCCATATCTCCATATCTCCATATCTCCATATCTCCATATCTCCATATCTCCATATCTCCATATCTCCATATCTCCATATCTCCATATCTCCATATCTCCATATCTCCATATCTCCATATCTCCATATCTCCATATCTCCATATCTCCATATCTCCATATCTCCATATCTCCATATCTCCATATCTCCATATCTCCATATCTCCATATCTCCATATCTCCATATCTCCATATCTCCATATCTCCATATCTCCATATCTCCATATCTCCATATCTCCATATCTCCATATCTCCATATCTCCATATCTCCATATCTCCATATCTCCATATCTCCATATCTCCATCCATATCTCCATATCTCCATATCTCCATCTCATATCTCCATATCTCCATATCTCCATATCTCCATATCTCCATATCTCCATATCTCCATATCTCCATATCTCCATATCTCCATATCTCCATATCTCCATATCTCCATATCTCCATATCTCCATATCTCCATATCTCCATATCTCCATATCTCCATATCTCCATATCTCCATATCTCCATATCTCCATATCTCCATATCTCCATATCTCCATATCTCCATATCTCCATATCTCCATATCTCCATATCTCCATATCTCCATATCTCCATATCTCCATATCTCCATATCTCCATATCTCCATATCTCCATATCTCCATATCTCCATATCTCCATATCTCCATATCTCCATATCTCCATATCCATATCTCCATATCTCCATATCTCCATATCTCCATATCTCCATATCTCCATATCTCCATATCTCCATATCTCCATATCTCCATATCTCCATATCTCCATATCTCCATATCTCCATATCTCCATATCTCCATATCTCCATATCTCCATATCTCCATATCTCCATATCTCCATATCTCCATATCTCCATATCTCCATATCTCCATATCTCCATATCTCCATATCTCCATATCTCCATATCTCCATATCTCCATATCTCCATATCTCCATATCTCCATATCTCCATATCTCCATATCTCCATATCTCCATATCTCCATATCTCCATATCTCCATATCTCCATATCTCCATATCTCCATATCTCCATATCTCCATATCTCCATATCTCCATATCTCCATATCTCCATATCTCCATATCTCCATATCTCCATATCTCCATATCTCCATATCTCCATATCTCCATATCTCCATATCTCCATATCTCCATATCTCCATATCTCCATATCTCCATATCTCCATATCTCCATATCTCCATATCTCCATATCTCCATATCTCCATATCTCCATATCTCCATATCCATATCTCCATATCTCCATATCTCCATATCTCCATATCTCCATATCTCCATATCTCCATATCTCCATATCTCCATATCTCCATATCTCCATATCTCCATATCTCCATATCTCCATATCTCCATATCTCCATATCTCCATATCTCCATATCTCCATATCTCCATATCTCCATATCTCCATATCTCCATATCTCCATATCTCCATATCTCCATATCTCCATATCTCCATATCTCCATATCTCCATATCTCCATATCTCCATATCTCCATATCTCCATATCTCCATATCTCCATATCTCCATATCTCCATATCTCCATATCTCCATATCTCCATATCTCCATATCTCCATATCTCCATATCTCCATATCTCCATATCTCCATATCTCCATATCTCCATATCTCCATATCTCCATATCTCCATATCTCCATATCTCCATATCTCCATATCTCCATATCTCCATATCTCCATATCTCCATATCTCCATATCTCCATATCTCCATATCTCCATATCTCCATATCTCCATATCTCCATATCTCCATATCTCCATATCTCCATATCTCCATATCTCCATATCTCCATATCTCCATATCTCCATATCTCCATATCTCCATATCTCCATATCTCCATATCTCCATATCTCCATATCTCCATATCTCCATATCTCCATATCTCCATATCTCCATATCTCCATATCTCCATATCTCCATATCTCCATATCTCCATATCTCCATATCTCCATATCTCCATATCTCCATATCTCCATATCTCCATATCTCCATATCTCCATATCTCCATATCTCCATATCTCCATATCTCCATATCTCCATATCTCCATATCTCCATATCTCCATATCTCCATATCTCCATATCTCCATATCTCCATATCTCCATATCTCCATATCTCCATATCTCCATATCTCCATATCTCCATATCTCCATATCTCCATATCTCCATATCTCATATCTCCATATCTCCATATCTCCATATCTCCATATCTCCATATCTCCATATCTCCATATCTCCATATCTCCATATCTCCATATCTCCATATCTCCATATCTCCATATCTCCATATCTCCATATCTCCATATCTCCATATCTCCATATCTCCATATCTCCATATCTCCATATCTCCATATCTCCATATCTCCATATCTCCATATCTCCATATCTCCATATCTCCATATCTCCATATCTCCATATCTCCATATCTCCATATCTCCATATCTCCATATCTCCATATCTCCATATCTCCATATCTCCATATCTCCATATCTCCATATCTCCATATCTCCATATCTCCATATCTCCATATCTCCATATCTCCATATCTCCATATCTCCATATCTCCATATCTCCATATCTCCATATCTCCATATCTCCATATCTCCATATCTCCATATCTCCATATCTCCATATCTCCGTCGCCGTCGCCGTCGCCGTCGCCGTCGCCGTCGCCGTCGCCGTCGCCGTCGCCGTCGCCGTCGCCGTCGCCGTCGCCGTCGCCGTCGCCGTCGCCGTCGCCGTCGCCGTCGCCGTCGCCGTCGCCGTCGCCGTCGCCGTCGCCGTCGCCGTCGCCGTCGCCGTCGCCGTCGCCGTCGCCGTCGCCGTCGCCGTCGCCGTCGCCGTCGCCGTCGCCGTCGCCGTCGCCGTCGCCGTCGCCGTCGCCGTCGCCGTCGCCGTCGCCGTCGCCGTCGCCGTCGCCGTCGCCGTCGCCGTCGCCGTCGCCGTCGCCGTCGCCGTCGCCGTCGCCGTCGCCGTCGCCGTCGCCGTCGCCGTCGCCGTCGCCGTCGCCGTCGCCGTCGCCGTCGCCGTCGCCGTCGCCGTCGCCGTCGCCGTCGCCGTCGCCGTCGCCGTCGCCGTCGCCGTCGCCGTCGCCGTCGCCGTCGCCGTCGCCGTCGCCGTCGCCGTCGCCGTCGCCGTCGCCGTCGCCGTCGCCGTCGCCGTCGCCGTCGCCGTCGCCGTCGCCGTCGCCGTCGCCGTCGCCGTCGCCGTCGCCGTCGCCGTCGCCGTCGCCGTCGCCGTCGCCGTCGCCGTCGCCGTCGCCGTCGCCGTCGCCGTCGCCGTCGCCGTCGCCGTCGCCGTCGCCGTCGCCGTCGCCGTCGCCGTCGCCGTCGCCGTCGCCGTCGCCGTCGCCGTCGCCGTCGCCGTCGCCGTCGCCGTCGCCGTCGCCGTCGCCGTCGCCGTCGCCGTCGCCGTCGCCGTCGCCGTCGCCGTCGCCGTCGCCGTCGCCGTCGCCGTCGCCGTCGCCGTCGCCGTCGCCGTCGCCGTCGCCGTCGCCGTCGCCGTCGCCGTCGCCGTCGCCGTCGCCGTCGCCGTCGCCGTCGCCGTCGCCGTCGCCGTCGCCGTCGCCGTCGCCGTCGCCGTCGCCGTCGCCGTCGCCGTCGCCGTCGCCGTCGCCGTCGCCGTCGCCGTCGCCGTCGCCGTCGCCGTCGCCGTCGCCGTCGCCGTCGCCGTCGCCGTCGCCGTCGCCGTCGCCGTCGCCGTCGCCGTCGCCGTCGCCGTCGCCGTCGCCGTCGCCGTCGCCGTCGCCGTCGCCGTCGCCGTCGCCGTCGCCGTCGCCGTCGCCGTCGCCGTCGCCGTCGTCGCCGTCGCCGTCGCCGTCGCCGTCGCCGTCGCCGTCGCCGTCGCCGTCGCCGTCGCCGTCGCCGTCGCCGTCGCCGTCGCCGTCGCCGTCGCCGTCGCCGTCGCCGTCGCCGTCGCCGTCGCCGTCGCCGTCGCC
>JAXIVJ010016584.1:0-28456 GCA_036785665.1 Chirona hameri | reverse complement strand
ATATATATATATATATATATATATATATATATATATATATATATATATATATATATATATATATATATATATATATATATATATATATATATATATATATATATATATATATATATATATATATATATATATATATATATATATATATATATATATATATATATATATATATATATATATATATATATATATATATATATATATATATATATATATATATATATATATATATATATATATATATATATATATATATATATATATATATATATATATATATATATATATATATATATATATATATATATATATATATATATATATATATATATATATATATATATATATATATATATATATATATATATATATATATATATATATATATATATATATATATATATATATATATATATATATATATATATATATATATATATATATATATATATATATATATATATATATATATATATATATATATATATATATATATATATATATATATATATATATATATATATATATATATATATATATATATATATATATATATATATATATATATATATATATATATATATATATATATATATATATATATATATATATATATATATATATATATATATATATATATATATATATATATATATATATATATATATATATATATATATATATATATATATATATATATATATATATATATATATATATATATATATATATATATATATATATATATAATATATATATATATATATATATATATATATATATATATATATATATATATATATATATATATATATATATATATATATATATATATATATATATATATATATATATATATATATATATATATATATATATATATATATATATATATATATATATATATATATATATATATATATATATATATATATATATATATATATATATATATATATATATATATATATATATATATATATATATATATATATATATATATATATATATATATATATATATATATATATATATATATATATATATATATATATATATATATATATATATATATATATATATATATATATATATATATATATATATATATATATATATATATATATATATATATATATATATATATATATATATATATATATATATATATATATATATATATATATATATATATATATATATATATATATATATATATATATATATATATATATATATATATATATATATATATATATATATATATATATATATATATATATATATATATATATATATATATATATATATATATATATATATATATATATATATATATATATATATATATATATATATATATATTATATTATATATTATAATATATATTTACAGCTGAATATATTTATTTTTTGGCGAAGGAATGCGGTGCTGGCGAAAGAATGTTGTACTGGTTATAGCCCGGGCAGAGGCTAGAACCAGTACAACAACCATCCATCAGCCAATCAGCTTGCAGCTGGTGCTAGCAAGCGAACCGCCGGCCGCCGGTTGGCACATCTCCAATGCGAGTCTATCCTTACGCGACTACTTTCGAATCTGATTGGCTGAACCATTTTGTACATTCGCGTGACGTCAGGACTCTGACTCAGAGAGTATGCATATAGTTTTGATAAACAATACAAATTTACGGCCTTCTGACCTGAATCGGCGCGATATAAGGCCATTTTTGCAATATAAAAAGAAATTGTATTAAAAAATATATTCAAATCGTGTTTGGTAAAAATAAAATAAGGGTGAACTATTTCTTTTAAGGCTTTCTCAGTGACGTCCAGAGGGCCAACTCTGACCTCCAGAGGGCCAACTCTGGCATCCAGAAAGCCCACTCTGGCCACCCCCTAGAGGGCACAATCTGGTTTCCAGAGGGTCACTGCAGTCTCCGGAGGGCCCACTCTGGCCAGCCTTTTGAGGGCCCACTCTGGCTTCCAGAGGGCTCACTCTGACCTTCAGAGGGCCTACTCGGGCCTCCAGAGGGTCCAATCTGACATTCAGAGGGTCATTCTGGCTGGCCTCCAGGGGGCAACCCTGGCCTCCAGATGGTCTATACTCACTGGCTTACAGAGGGCCCACTCTGTCCTCCAAAGAGCCCACTCTTTTCTCATAGGGCCCACTCTGGCCTCCAGTGGGCCACCCTGACCTCTATAGGGCCCACTCTGGCCTACATAGGGCCACCCTTGCCTCCATAGAGCCCACTCAAGCATTCAAATAGCCTACTCTGCTCCTTGCCAACCTCCAGAGGGCCCATTCTAGCCTCCATCTAGATGGCCCACTCTGATCTCCGGATGGCCTACAGTGACTTCCGGAGGGCTCACCCTGTCCTCCAGAGGGCCCACTCTGGCCTACTTTGGGCTCACCGTGGCCTCCAGAGGGCCCACTGTGGCCTCCAGAGGGCCCACCTTGTCCTCCAGAGGGCCCACTCTGGCCTAATTTGGGCCCACTGTGGCTTCCTGTTGGAACACTCTGCCTCCAGAGCTGTCACTCCACTTAGCCGTTTCAGTGTTTTTTTAGGCGATTAATTTACGACTCAAAAACAATTTCTTTAGGTGAAGATAAACACATTTAGTCGGTACACTCCTTGATTCGTCATTTATTTATAATTTTAATCTGTAAAGATCCGAACCGTCGGTACAGTATCCCTTTAAATGAAAAACGAGGCACACAAACCTGAAGTGGTGACGTCTATCTATCGTCTATATCGTCTTATAACGTCTATCGCGGTTATCTCACATATCACAAACTACGTTTTGACGTGAATAATGGTATGTCAGAACGGTAAAAACATTTTTTTTTGGGGGGGGGGCAACCCCCCTAAACAAACACAAAATTCTACAATTCATCGAATTTCGTTTCTTCATATGTCAATAGGTGATTTAAACAAAACTTCCTTAGTAAAAGTTGGGTAAATTTTCGCTTAAATTAGAAAATGTGTCATTTTTTGTGTCGACTTTAGACGGTTTTTTGGGGGCTTGGCTTTTCCGGCCCCCTAGGATACGCCAGTGTTCATAAACATATTTTTGGGGGAGAGTACCTTTGGGGGACCGGACTCAACATTGTGGGGGGAGGGGGCGAGGGCCACCCCAAAAGTATACAAATCAACACCTGAGTACAACTATCGCAGATCCCTTTTGATCCTCCCGACTGCCGGTCCTCCATCCTTTGTCACGCCCACGTTACCCCGGGTCTGGTGGTCGCTGGCCACCGGGCATGTGGTGGCCTCGAGCTGCCCCCCGGGAGTGGTGGCCGTCTGCATGGTGTGGGCTCTCCTTGCAGCTTCGCGCTGTGGGGAAGGGCCTGTTCATGGGCGGTCGCCCGGTCGGCGTCCGTTTTGACCCACTTTACCCCTTCTCCTTCATCCCATGGCTGCGCAATGGTCCAAGTAGACCGAAGCGGCCTTATCCTAACCAAACCAAAAGTACAACTGAACACTGATTTATAATTGTTTCTCAGGGAAAATTGGGGGATTATCCCCCCTGGCTCAAGAATGGGGGTACACGTCCCCCCGTCCCCACCACGTGGCGGAGCCCCTGTAAAATAGGCATTGCCAGCCCTGCTATACAGGCACCCAAATTTAGGGGCAATAGTAGTGGCGCCCTCTGGTCACCTAGCGTGCGTCAAAATAACTGACACTGTTTTTCCCCACCGCTAGATGTCCGTAATCCCACAGCGCCGCGACGAGCACAACATTAACCGTAGTCGGCGCAGGAATTGATCTGCGCGCTCAACAGGTGTCAGCAGCGTCTTCAAAAGCGGCCCGGTGTAAACATTCGGCCAGCGGGAGACGTTCATGGGTGGAGGGCGCGCCACTCCGCGGCGAAAGTTCATGGGAGGCGTGAGTGCGCGATAGTGCTCGGTGTGATGGTATAGCGGCGAGACAAGTGAAAAGTGACCAGTGTTTTGAGTGTGTGTGTGCTGTGTCGGCACGATGGCGAGTGTTCAGGAGCTGCAATCGCAGCTATTGAAGAGAGACGAGCGAGTTGCTCAGCTGGAGGGCTTGCTCAACAAAAGGGAGCAGGACATCGTGGAACTGAAGTCACAGCTCGATAAATATCAGAGTGTGTTCTCATTCCAAACGATGGGCACTAGCAAGAAGAACATTACCAGTCGCAGGAAACAGCGGGCGCAGGGAATCTCGGCGGAGCCGCAGAATTTCAGGACCATCCAAGACCTCAGCTCTTTGAGTCAACAGAAGTTCCCAGAGTTCCCCAAAAATGACAGGTCAGTCCCTGGTTGACAGGTCAGTCCCTGGTTGACAGGTCAGTCCCTGGTTGACAGGCCAATCCCTGTTTAACAAGCCAGACCCTGTTTGACAGGTCAGACCCTGTTTGACAGGTCAGTCCCAGGTTGACAGGTCAGTCCCTGGTTGACAGATCAGTCCCTGTTTGATGGGTCAGTCCCTTTTTCAGTTTGGGTCAGCACCAGTTTAGTGCAACATGTGTTGTTCCCCTGTGAAGCCAGACTCAGCCTCTTGAAGCTGTGGTGGCATTGAACACAAATCAAAATATCACCAAGGTCAAGGTTTATAATTCTGAATCTGCTTTGTGGATATGAAGAATGTCTGTTTTGAAAGGTGTTTGTTTATGGCCAGGTTACATAAACCTACAACTTGTTTTCCTTGACCCAACAGTTCCATTTTTCATATATTTTTGCCTAACACAGACTACTGAGACACCCTTTTTTGTGAAGATTTCAGTTGTTAATGGCCTCCCAAGCATTTATGTTGCCCATTTTGGCTGTATTTTGTTCTCTCTGATTTTTGTGTGGAATTTTGGTATTAAATGCTCGCCTTACCATCAATTTATTGTGTGTATTATAGTATTATTTTATTCATTTATCCTTGGATCATAAATTTGAGCTGAGGAAATGCAGCTAAGATTATGTGTACACCAAGCTTGGAATCAAGTTTGTTAAGCTTTATTTTTTAATAATCATATTTTGTAGTACAAGGGCCTGTAGTTGAATGAATATATTGTGTGCTTTAATTAGGCAATCCACCAAGCTGTGCATGAATCTTTTTGGAATTATTTGACCTGACATACCTACTCACATGTAGGATTTCACATGTTTTGGTATTTCCCTTTTCCATCATTAAGATGACTTCAAATTTGGAAGAAAATGTACTTATAAATGTCAAAATGGAATTATTGGTGAATGTTTATTTTTATTCAACATCATTTGATTTTAACCCCAACTTAAGTATTCTGGACTTGAATCATATCTGACACCCTAAACTAACCCTTCACAACAGATACTATCTTGAAGTGATATTGCCAAATGTAAGTCTCATATTTTCAAAAACTGGTGTAAATATTACTTCTGACAATTTCCACATAATTGTGTTAACATTGAGCCCCCTGGCAAGGAAATCCCGAGCTAACAACCTTGAGCCCCTGGCAAGGTTCACATTCATTGACCCTAGAGCTCAGCTCATGCCAGGCTTTAGAGCTTGACCCTAGAGCTCAGCTCATGCCAGGCTTTAGAGCTTGACCCTAGAGCTCAGCTCATGCCAGGCTTTAGAGCTTGAACCCTAGAGCTCAGCTCATGCCAGGCTTTAGAGCTTGACCCTAGAGCTCAGCTCATGCCAGGCTTTAGAGCTTGACCCTAGAGCTCAGCTCATGCCAGGCTTTAGAGCTTGGACCCTAGAGCTCAGCTCATGCCAGGCTTTAGAGGCTTGACCCTAGAGCTCAGCTCATGCCAGGCTCTTAGAGCTTGACCCTAGAGCTCAGCTCATGCCAGGCATTGTGGGATGGTGCTAGGTGTAGACCCTGTAATTCATGAATGGGGCCAAAGCTGGCAGCCCCCACCAAGCCAAAAGTGACTACAATCATGATCACCCAGGTCGGTTTATACAGCCTTGCCCAGGTCTAAACCAGGCCTGTGCTTCGATCTGGTTCAGCTAGTCTGGAGCCTCGCCTCCAGTATGCCCTCAGCCGTCCTACGGGGCGGGGGCGGGGGCGGGGGCGGGGTGGGGGACATAACCTACCCATGATCCCGCCTCTAATGCTATGGGCATTCAAACTAAGCTGGGGTGTAATAGGCATTATTCAAGGAAATACCATGGTAATCCACGGTATTTCCTTGACTAATGTCTATTACACCCCATGTAAATACGAAATACCCCATGGAAATACGAACCGCCAGCGCTGGCCGACAGTATCAGATCAATATTTGGGTTACCTCAGGTCATGACCTTATAGGTAGGAAGGCATTGGCCCACTCTTCAAGAGGTGGATGGTGTTTTTTTTGACCGGTGGAAAATATGTTGAAGTTATTTTGTCCCATGTTGACAAGTTTCTACGATACTTTGGAGCTCATGAAATACGTACTAGCGTCTACGCGCCATGTTAATGCTGGTATGACTATTTTTCACATGTCGTGGCGAATCCGGGGGGGGGGGGGGCATGCCCTCCTTGATCTTCGAAAGACCCCCATAGCCGAGTGTTTACAGATGTCCCATTCTAACGTGAAGAGGCCCATTCTGGTCATAGGAGACATATTTTGTCTTAATAGGTCCCAATCCAGCATTTAAGGTGCCATTATGACCTTTAGAGGTCCTAATCTCTCACCTTTGAGGGCCCATTCTGACTCACGGAGGACCTATACTTAGAGCCTACCGAAGTCGAAGGAGCCGCTAAAGTCCGAGGGGCCTACCGAAGTCTTAGAGGACCACTTTTGCTGCGTGGCGACCCTCCGACCGAGTTCTGAATCCTGCCCCGCCCCGGGCTTGTGTCTGTTCTCTATTAAGACTTGTTTGGTTATACGTCGTCGTCTTATTCGGCCCCTGGGTTTGTGTCTGTTCTCTATTAAGACTTGTTTGGTTATGCGTCGTCGTCTTATTCGTTATGTTTATATTTGTGCGCAGTTTCTGTACATGTCTACAGTTTGACATGTCTGTACATGTCTACAGTTTGACATGTCTGTACATGTCTACAGTTTGACTGGAAATGGTCCATATGCCAGTCTGTGTGAGAAAAGAGGTCAGCAGAGGACGACGAGGTTATTGACCTGACACGATCTTCAGTGATGGAATTTTAACAGACATTAACCTGCATTGTGCTGTGCGACCGGTTCTCGTCGCTAAGGTCCCGGGATCGAATCCCGACGGACCCCAGGTTTTCCTCTGAGTGGTCTTCGTGACCTCATCTCCACTTAACCACGTGGGTGGGTCGAGTCACCCATGAGTGGCGGCGCCGGCGACTGGGCCGCCACTCACTCCAGCGCGTCTGGCGCACTGGAGTGTCATTTAGGGCAAGTGGGATGGGCGCGCACTGGGACGGCTAATCTGGGCCGAGGGTGGTGCTCGCAGAGGGAGGAGATGGGTGTACTGAAGTGTATGAGTGGCGATTAGGTGGCGGGGAAGTGACATTGGTCCTATTTCCGTGGACAGTTTTAAACTGGTTTAAAACAGATAGCTTAAAGTGGATGAGTTGGTTTCCGGCCATGTAAGTGGGCATATCTCGCCAGCCTGCCAATATGCCTCCTCTCGTACTCGATGATTGCTGGCGAGATATGCCCACTTACATGGCCGGAAACCAACTCATCCACTTTAAGCTATCTGTTTTAAACCAGTTTAAACTCATGGAAATAGGGTGACTGTTGTTGACATTGGGGTTTAGCGGCATCACAACTGCTGCAGTCGTGCGCCGTCGGGAACACTATAACTTCAGTCCGAATGTTTTGATTGGATGGATTTCCGAGGTAAGGATTCCACGTTAAGCAAGGCTTGTTGCGCGTACCCCGATACCACCACCTGATCGGACAATTGCAGGCCATCGGCAATCCTTTGTGGCGAAAGTTAAACGCCTCTTACGACTGGGGACGGTCCGCGCGGTCAGCTGGCTTCATCTGACCTTGAACGCGGCCGCTGCCACCGGCCGCAGGTCACCCCCCGCCAGGAGCAAATGGCGAGCGCCGAAGCGTCTCGAACCCGCCTTGTCAGCAGCCAGGGTGGGTGAGATCTGTAGTCCAGCGCTCTCCTGGGTGACCTACACTCACCCTACTCCGATATAAATTGGTGGCCCTAGCAGGGTCGACCTTATACACAGACCACGCCTTAAACAGGGGACCGGTCGGTGATTCTAATCCCGATCCCCACCCAGCACAGCAAGCAGTGATGCTGCCGCCTCCTGCGCCAGCCTGCTTACCTAGCAGGGTCGACCTTATA
Source organism: Chirona hameri (assembly GCA_036785665.1). Lineage (NCBI taxonomy): Eukaryota > Metazoa > Arthropoda > Thecostraca > Balanomorpha > Balanidae > Chirona > Chirona hameri. The sequence goes on along the minus strand of JAXIVJ010016584.1, from coordinate 20,238 downwards.
CACAGACCACGCCTTAAACAGGGGACCGGTCGGTGATTCTAACCCTGATCCCCAGCACAGAAAGCAGTGATGCTGCCGCCTCCTGCGCCAGCCTGCTTACCTAGCAGGGTCGACCGTATACACAGACCACGCCTTAAACAGGGGACCGGTCAGTGATTCTAATCCCGATCCCCAGCACAGAAAGCAGTGATGCTGCCGCCTCCTGCGCCAGCCTGCTCACCTTGTGCGACACTAAGGATAGTGAACGCACGCGCCAACCGATGTCCGGTGCCAAGCTTTCTCAGAAGGCGCAATCGGGACTGGGACAGGATGTTGTCTCGGGAAGTCGGAGGACGATTTCCTCGGCATGTTGATGACGCTGCTCATGGCGACGATTTTCTCGGAAATGTGAAATGTCAACGACCTTGGAAGAGAGCATTTTACCATAGATCAAAGAAATAAGCACGGTGAGGAGCCTGAGCTTGTCCTTTAGTCTTAACTTGTCCTAACTTTGATGGTGGCATCTGCGCCGCTGGCTTATACGCAGGATGACCGATGTTCCTACTGTGTTTGTTATAACACAAACATGCTGGCCGATACCTTCATTTGCTATGTGGTTGTTGCCTGATTTTCCTTCTGTACCTGCATTCGTTGGCTGCTGACTTAGATCGTGCAGTTGTCGGCTTTGCTAGTAACTGATATCTTCATTTGCTATGTGGTTGTTGCCTGATTTTTCCTTCGGTACCTACATTAGTTGGCTGCTGACTTAGATCGTGCAGTTGTTGGCTTTGCTAGTAACTGATATCTTCATTTGCTATGTGGTTGTTGCCTGATTTTTCCTTCTGGACCTGTATTCGTTGGCCGCTGACTTAGATCGTGCAGTTGTTGGCTTTGACTATCTGTAGGCAGTATATTATGTGCGTACTTCCTATATTCAAAAAAATTACGATATGATACGTATTACGTAAATTTATTACGTATTCATTATTACGTAAAAAGGCCGTTGGTGTATCAAACATTATATTCTCCCAGTCTTATATGTTTTTCTACAGACCCACGTAGTTCTACCTGACAGTGTTTCAATCCTGACCTCACCACTCCTGACCTCACCACGTCCACGGCTTCCTCTCAGACCTGAGTGTGTTTCAATCCTGACCTCACCACGTCCACGGCTGCCTCTCAGACCTGACAGTATTTCAATCCTGACCTCACCACGTCCACGGCTGCCTCTCAATCCTGACCTCACCACTCCTGACCTCACCACGTCCCCGGCTGCCTCTCAGACCTGGGTCAGTGACCCGCGGGTCATACGGTGGTGACCTTTTCTGATCGGGCTGTGCCAGCCTCCACCTGTGCCAAGGCGGCGTTCCTGGTACACCCGAGTCGCGTTTGACTGGCAGGCTTCAGTCTCCAGACGTAAGCCGCAGTGAGACTTCAGGGGGCAGTTACGGAGCTGGCAGGCCCCGGGGTCGTCGATTAGGAACAATGCCAGTGTTGTTTGAAGGAGCACTGAACGCCTGCCCAGGAACAGCGCCAAAGAGTTGGGCCAAAGAAGACCAAGAGTAGCCTAAGTGAACTAAAAGTAACCGAAGTGAAGTATAATAAGCCAAGGCAGACGAGTCTGACCGAAGTAGACTAATGGTAGACTACGAAGACTAAGATAACCTTAAGTAGACTAAGAGCAGCCTAAGTAACCTAAGATTAGTCTAAGTAGACCAATAGTAGCCTATGTTAACTAAATATAACATTAGCAGACTAATATTAGCGTAAGCAGACTAAGAGTAGTGTCACTAGACTAAGATTAGCTTAAGTGGACTGTGTGTAGTATAATAATATATGAGTACCTAACCTAAGCAGACTAAGATTAGCCCAGGTAGACTTAAAATAGCTTGAGTATTCTAAGGTAAGTAAATAAGTGCAACCTTTTACATAATTATACTAAGAGTAGCCTGAGTAGACTAACAGTAGCCTTAGTAAACTAAGCGTGACCTAAGCAGACTAAAAGTGCATAGAGTACCTAGCTTAACTAGACTCAGGACAGCTTACTAGCCGAGGAAGCATGTTACGTTGCTCACCTGTGGCCAGGTCGCCCCCCCCCCCCCCACCTGTGGCCAGTTCGCCCCCCCCCCCACCCCCACCTGTGGACAGTTCGCCCCCCCCCCCACACCCCACCTGTGGTCAGTTCGCCCCCCCCCCACACCCCCACCTGTGGCCAGTTCGCCCCCCCCCCCACCTGTGGCCAGTTCTCCCCCCCCCCCCCCACCCCCACCTGTGGCCAGTTCGCCCCCCCCCCCACACCCCACCTGTGGCCAGTTCGCCCCCACACCCCACACCCCCACCTGTGGCCAGTTCGCTCCCCCCCCCCCCCCACCTGTGGCGAGTTCCCCCCCCCCACTTTGTCAACTGGTGGGGTCAGCAGTCCGCACAGCCGTGTGACCACTAACCATTACCGACATGATTCAACACATGCTGTCGAGTCAAGCCCAGTCGAGCAGAGACAACGACTCGACTCGACTCGACGCCGACTCGTCATGGTCTGGAAATAGCGCCGGGCGCCGAGTCGGCGTGTTTAGCTTTACCGACGTCTGTCCTGTCTGCTGTCCTCGGGACCGGGCCTAAACACGCCGGGTGAATCAGTACAGGATGCGGTCCTGTCTGCTGTCCTCGGGACCGGGCCTAAACACGCCGGGTGAACCTGGGGACCGGGGCCTAAACACGCCGGATGAAACTCGGGACCGGGGCCTAAACACGCCGGGTGAACCTCGGGACCGGGGCCTAAACACGCCGGGTGAACCTGGGGACCGGGGCCTAAACACGCCGGGTGAAACTCGGGACCGGGGCCTAAACACGCCGGGTGAATCAGTACAGGATGCGGTCCTGTCTGCTGTCCTCGGGACCGGGCCTAAACACGCCGGGTGAATCAGTACAGGATGCGGTCCTGTCTGCTGTCCTCGGGACCGGGCCTAAACACGCCGGGTGAATCAGTACAGGATGCGGTCCTGTCTGCTGTCCTCGGGACCGGGCCTAAACACGCCGGGTGAATCAGTACAGGATGCGGTCCTGTCTGCTGTCCTCGGGACCGGGCCTAAACACGCCGGGTGAATCAGTACAGGATGCGGTCCTGTCTGCTGTCCTCGGGACCGGGCCTAAACACGCCGGGTGAAACTCGGGACCGGGGCCTAAACACGCCGGGTGAACCTGGGGACCGGGGCCTAAACACGCCGGGTGAACCTGGGGACCGGGGCCTAAACACGCCGGGTGAACCTCTGGACCGGGGCCTAAACACGCCGGGTGAACCTGGGGACCGGGGCCTAAACACGCCGGGTGAACCTCTGGACCGGGGCCTAAACACGCCGGGTGAACCTGGGGACCGGGGCCTAAACACGCCGGGTGAAACTCGGGACCGGGGCCTAAACACGCCGGGTGAACCTGGGGACCGGGGCCTAAACACGCCGGGTGAACCTCTGGACCGGGGCCTAAACACGCCGGGTGAACCTGGGGACCGGGGCCTAAACACGCCGGGTGAAACTCGGGACCGGGGCCTAAACACGCCGGGTGAACCTGGGGACCGGGGCCTAAACACGCCGGGTGAAACTCGGGACGGGGCCTAAACACGCCGGATGAAACTCGGGACCGGGGCCTAAACACGCCGGGTGAAACTCGGGACCGGGGCCTAAACACGCCGGTGAACCTGGGGACCGGGGCCTAAACACGCCGGGTGAACCTCGACCGGGGCCTAAACACGCCGGGTGAACCTCTGGACCGGGCCTAAACACGCCGGGTGAACCTCTGGACCGGGGCCTAAACACGCCGGGTGAACCTGGGGACCGGGGCCTAAACACGCCGGGTGAACCTGGGGACCGGGGCCTAAACACGCCGGGTGAACCTGGGGACCGGGGCCTAAACCGCCGGGTGAACCTGGGGACCGGGGCCTAAACACGCCGGGTGAACCTCGACCGGGGCCTAAACACGCCGGGTGAAACTCGGGGACCGGGCCTAAACACGCCGGGTGAACCTGGGGACCGGGGCCTAAACACGCCGGGTGAAACTCGGGACCGGGGCCTAAACACGCCGGATGAAACTCGGACCGGGGCCTAAACACGCCGGGTGAAACTCGGGACCGGGGCCTAAACACGCCGGGTGAACCTGGGGACCGGGGCCTAAAACACGCCGGGTGAACCCTCGACCGGGGCCTAAACACGCCGGGTGAACCTGGGACCGGGGCCTAAAACACGCCCGGGTGAACCTCTGGACCGGGGCCTAAACACGCCGGGTGAACCTGGGGACCGGGGCCTAAACACGCCGGGTGAACCTCTGGACCGGGGCCTAAACACGCCGGGTGAACCTGGGGACCGGGGCCTAAACACGCCGGGTGAACCTGGGGACCGGGGCCTAAACACGCCGGGTGAACCTCTGGACCGGGGCCTAAACACGCCGGGTGAACCTGGGGACCGGGGCCTAAACACGCCGGGTGAACCTCTGGACCGGGGCCTAAACACGCCGGGTGAACCTGGGGACCGGGGCCTAAACACGCCGGGTGAAACTCGGGACCGGGGCCTAAACACGCCGGGTGAACCTGGGGACCGGGGCCTAAACACGCCGGGTGAACCTGGGGACCGGGGCCTAAACACGCCGGGTGAACCTCTGGACCGGGGCCTAAACACGCCGGGTGAACCTGGGGACCGGGGCCTAAACACGCCGGGTGAAACTCGGACCGGGGCCTAAACACGCCGGGTGAACCTGGGGACCGGGGCCTAAACACGCCGGGTGAAACTCGGGACCGGGGCCTAAACACGCCGGATGAAACTCGGGACCGGGGCCTAAACACGCCGGGTGAAACTCGGGACCGGGGCCTAAACACGCCGGGTGAACCTGGGGACCGGGGCCTAAACACGCCGGGTGAACCTCGACCGGGGCCTAAACACGCCGGGTGAACCTCTGGACCGGGGCCTAAACACGCCGGGTGAACCTCTGGACCGGGGCCTAAACACGCCGGGTGAAACTCGGGACCGGGGCCTAAACACGCCGGGTGAACCTGGGGACCGGGGCCTAAACACGCCGGGTGAAACTCGGGACCGGGGCCTAAACACGCCGGATGAAACTCGGGACCGGGGCCTAAACACGCCGGGTGAAACTCGGGACCGGGGCCTAAACACGCCGGGTGAACCTGGGGACCGGGGCCTAAACACGCCGGGTGAACCTCGACCGGGGCCTAAACACGCCGGGTGAACCTGGGGACCGGGGCCTAAACACGCCGGGTGAACCTGGGGACCGGGGCCTAAACACGCCGGGTGAACCTCGACCGGGGCCTAAACACGCCGGGTGAACCTGGGGACCGGGGCCTAAACACGCCGGGTGAACCTGGGGACCGGGGCCTAAACACGCCGGGTGAACCTGGGGACCGGGGCCTAAACACGCCGGGTGAACCTGGGGACCGGGGCCTAAACACGCCGGGTGAACCTGGGGACCGGGGCCTAAACACGCCGGGTGAACCTGGGGACCGGGGCCTAAACACGCCGGGTGAAACTCGGGACCGGGGCCTAAACACGCCGGGTGAACCTGGGGACCGGGGCCTAAACACGCCGGGTGAAACTCGGGACCGGGGCCTAAACACGCCGGGTGAATCAATACATGATGCGGTCGTGGAGAGTTTACAGGTGCCTGTGCTGCATCGTTCTCGATTGTTCTGGACGGTCTTTTCTCCATTTTTTTCTTGGAAGATGACAGCTGGAACGCAACAAGTGTGGCTTGTTTGGTTTGTGGGTAGGATTCCCATAATTTTTCTGTATAAGTTTGGGCATATTTATCTGTTTCTGTATATGGATACCATATGCTATGTTATATATTTCTGGATCTGTTTCTGTCTCGGATCTCGGATCTCCGGACCCGGCTGCTATCCCTGGTTTGAGGCAGGTGTTTGAGACTCCCTCCTATGCACCACGTGGCTTATGCCCGTCCTGGTCTCCAATGATTCCTGTCTCTGTCTCTGTCTCCAATGATTCCTGTCTCTGTCTCTGTTTCCAATGATTCCTGTCCCTGTCTCTGTCTCTGTCTCCAATGATTCCTGTCTCTGTCTCTGTCTCTGTCTGTCTCTGTCTCTGTCTCTGTCTCTGTCTCTGTCTCTGTCTGTCTCCAATGATTCCTGTCTCTGTCTCTGTCTCTGTCTCTGTCTCTGTCTCTGTCTCTGTCTCCAATGATTCCTGTCTGTCTCTGTCTCTGTCTCTGTCTCCAATGATTCCTGTCTCTGTCTCTGTCTCTGTCTCTGTATCTGGCTCTGTCTCTGTCTGTCTCTGTCTCTGTCTCTGTCTCTGGCTCTGGCTCTGGCTCTGTCTCTGTCTCTGTATCTGTCTCTGTCTCTGTCTCTGGCTCTGTCTGGCTCTGGCTCTGTCTCTGGCCCTGTCTCTGTCTCTGTCTCTGTCTCTGTCTCTGTCTCTGTCTCTGTCTCTGTCTCTGTCTCTGTCTCTGTCTCTGTCTCTGTCTCTGTCTCTGGCTCTGGCTCTGTCTCTGTCTCTGTCTCTGGCTCTGTCTCTGGCTCTGTCTCTGGCCCTGTCTCTGTCTCTGTCTCTGTCTCTGTCTCTGTCTCTGTCTCTGTCTCCCTCCCTCCCTCCCTCCCTCCCTCCCTCCCTCCCTCTCCCCACGCCTCACCCACCTCCCTCCCCTCCCTCCCTCCCTCCCTCCCTCCCTCCCTCCCTCCCTCCCTCCCTCCCTCCCTCCCCCCGCCTCTCCCCCGCCGCTTGCCGCGTGGTACTGCTGAGCCGCTTTCTCGTGTCGTCCGGCGAGATGATCTCTGGATCGTCTCACCTCTCTCTCTCGGCTGCCCGCCCCGGACCTGTCTGGGGAGGAGGAGGAGGCCTGGTCCAAATAGGCACAGCGCGCCGGGCCGGAAGTCCAGTGGCTGGGGGGCGTGTGCGTGTGTCACGGCGTGTCCCGTCTCCACGCCACCAGAGGGAGGGAGGGAGGGAGGGAGGGAGGGAGGGAGGGAGGGAGGGAGGGAGGGAGGGAGGGAGGGAGGGAGGGAGGGAGGGAGGGAGGGAGGGAGGGAGGGTCGTGGGTAGGTGGGTCGGCGGGCAGTAGCGGCAGAGGTTCGGGTGGGGTGGGGCGGGGAAATGGTCATGCTCTTGCCACCGCCGACTATGGCTCTTGGTCAGCTCATGCCACCGCGCCGACTATGGCTCTTGGTCAGCTCATGCCACCGCCGACTATGGCTCTTCGTCATGCTCTTGCCACCGCCGACTATGGCTCTTGGTCATGCTCTTGCCACCGCCGACTATGACTCTTGGTCAGCTCATGCCACCGCCGACTAGGGTTCTTGTTTTGTCTTGTGCTGTGTTCTGTCCTGTTGTGCTTTGCTCTATAATGCTACCCTGTTCTTTTCTCCTGCTCTTGCCCACGTTACCGTCCACTTCCTGCCCTGCTCTGCCCTGCTCTGCCCTGCTCTGCCCTGCTCTGCCCTGCTCTGCCCTGCTCTGCCCTGCCCCGCCCTGCTCTGCCCTGCTCTGCCCCGCCCTGCTCTGCTCTGCTCTGCCCTGCTCTGCCCTGCCCTGCCCTGCCCTGCTCTGCCCTGCTCTGCCCTGCTCTGCCCTGCTCTGCCCTGCTCTGCCCTGCTCTGCCCTGCTCTGCCCTGCCCTGCCCTGCTCTGCCCTGCTCTGCCCTGCTCTGCCCTGCTCTGCCCTGCTCTGCCCTGCCCTGCCCTGCTCTGCCCTGCTCTGCCCTGCTCTGCCCTGCCCTGCCCTGCCCTGCCCTGCTCTGCCCTGCTCTGCCCTGCTCTGCCCTGCTCTGCCCTGCTCTGCCCTGCTCTGCCCTGCTCTGCCCTGATCTGCCCTGCCCTGCACTGCCCTGCCCTGCCCTGCTCTGCCCTGCTCTGCCCTGCTCTGCCCTGCTCTGCCCTGCTCTGCTCTGCCCTGCCCTGCCCTGCTCTGCCCTGCTCTGCCCTGCTCTGCCCTGATCTACCCTGCCCTGCCCTGCCCTGCCCTTCCCTGCCCTGCCCTGCTCTGCCCTGCTCTGCCCTGCTCTGCCCTGCTCTGCCCTGCTCTGCCCTGCTCTGCCCTGCTCTGCCCTGCCCTGCTCTGCCCTGCTCTGCTCTGCCCTGCTCTGTTCTGATCTACCCTGCTCTGCCCTGCCCGCCCCGCCCTGCTCTGCTCCGTTCTGATCTGCCCTGCCCTGCTCTGCCCTGCTCTGCCCTGCTCTGCCCTGCTCTGCCCTGCTCTGCCCTGCTCTGCCCTGCTCTGCCCTGATCTGCCCTGCTCTGCCCTGCTCTGCCCTGCTCTGCCCTGCTCTGCCCTGCTCTGCCCTGCTCTGCCCTGCTCTGCCCTGCTCTGCCCTGCTCTGCCCTGCTCTGCCCTGCCCTGCTCTGCCCTGCTCTGCTCTGCCCTGCTCTGCCCTGCCCTGCCCACCCCGCCCTGCTCTGCCCTGCCCGCCCCGCCCTGCTCTGCTCTGCCCCGCCCTGCTCTGCTCTGTTCTGATCTACCCTGCCCTGCTCTGCCCTGCTCTGCTCTGCCCTGCCCGCCCCGCCCTGCTCTGCCCTGCTCTGCCCTGCCCTGCCCGCCCCGCCCTGCTCTGCTCTGTTCTGATCTACCCTGCCCTGCCCGCCCCGCCCTGCTCTGCTCTGTTCTGATCTACCCTGCCCTGCCCGCCCCGCCCTGCTCTGCTCTGTTCTGATCTACCCTGCCCTGCTCTGCCCTGCTCTGCCCTGCTCTGCTCTGCTCTGCCCTGCTCTGCCCTGCTCTGCCCTGCTCTGCCCTGCTCTGCCCTGCCCTGCTCTGCCCTGCTCTGCCCTGCTCTGCCCTGCTCTGCTCTGCCCTGCTCTGCCCTGCTCTGCTCTGCTCTGCTCTGCTCTGCTCTGCTCTGCTCTGCTCTGCTCTGCTCTGCTCTGCTCTGCTCTGCTCTGCTCTGCTCTGCTCTGCTCTGCCCTGCTCTGCCCTGCTCTGCCCTGCTCTGCCCTGCCCTGCCCCACCCTGCCTCGCCCTGCCTCGCCTCGCCCTTCCTCGCCCTTCCTCGCCCTTCCTCGCCCTTCCTCGCCTTGCCCTGCCCTGCCCTGCCTCGCCTCGCTCTGCCCTGCCTCGCCTCGCTCTGCCCTTCCTCGCCTCGCCCTGCCTCGCCCTGCCTCGCCCTGCCTCGCCCTGCCTCGCCCTGCCTCGCCCTGCCTCGCCCTTCCTCGCCCTGCCTCGCCCTGCCTCGCCCTGCCTCGCACTGCCTCGCACTGCCTCGCCCTGCCTCGCCCTGCCTCGCCCTGCCTCGCCCTGCCTCGCCCTGCCTCGCCCTGCCTCGCCCTGCCTCGCCCTGCCTCGCCCTGCCCTCGCCTCGCCATGCTCTGCCCTGCCTCGCCCTGCCTCGCCCTGCCTCGCCCTGCCTCGCCCTGCCTCGCCCTGCCTCGCCCTGCCTCGCCCTGCCTCGCCCTGCCTCGCCCTGCCTCGCCCTGCATCGCACTGCCTCGCCCTGCCTCGCCCTGCCTCGTCCTGTCTCGCCCTGCATCGCCCTGCATCGCCCTTCCCCACCCTGCCTCGCCCTGCCTCGCCCTGCCTCGCCCTGCCTCGCCCTGCCTCGCCTGCCCTCGCCCTGCCTCGCCCTGCCTCGCCCTGCCTCGCCCTGCATCGCCCTTCCTCGCCCTGCCTCGCCCTGCCTCGCCCTGCCTCGCCCTGCCTCGCCCTGCCTCGCCCTGCCTCGCCCTGCCTCGCCCTTCCTCGCCCTGCCTCGCCCTGCCCTCGCCTCGCCATGCTCTGCCCTGCCTCGCCCTGCCTCGCCCTGCCTCGCCCTGCCTCGCCCTGCCTCGCCCTGCCTCGCCCTGCCTCGCCCTGCCTCGCCCTGCCTCGCCCTGCCTCGCCCTGCCTCGCCCTGCCTCGCCCTGCATCGCACTGCCTCGCCCTGCCTCGCCCTGCCTCGTCCTGTCTCGCCCTGCATCGCCCTGCATCGCCCTTCCCCACCCTGCCTCGCCCTTCCTCGCCCTGCCTCGCCCTGCCTCGCCCTGCCTCGCCCTGCCTCGCCCTGCCTCGCCCTGCCTCGCCCTGCCTCGCCCTGCCTCGCCCTGCCTCGCCCTTCCTCGCCCTGCCTCGCCCTGCCCTCGCCTCGCCATGCTCTGCCCTGCCTCGCCCTGCCTCGCCCTGCCTCGCCCTGCCTCGCCCTGCCTCGCCCTGCCTCGCCCTGCCTCGCCCTGCATCGCCCTGCCTCGCCCTGCCCTGCATCGCCCTGCCCTGCCTCGCCCTGCCCCACCCATACGCTGGACATGGCGCGTTTGCTATGCCTCTGCATTCTCAGGAAGTCGCTATGGTCTCATTGAGAGCCCCTGCTGCATAGACAAGTCTGTGTTGTCCGGGGCGTGGGTTGATCTGTTTTCTGACCAGTCTGTGTTGTCCGGGGCGTGGGTTGATCTGTTTTGTGACCAGTCTGTGTTGTCCGGGGCGTGGGTTGATCTGTTTTGTGACCAGTCTATGTTGTCCGGGGCGTGGGTTGATCTGTTTTGTGACCAGTCTGTGTTGTCCGGGGCGTGGGTTGATCTGTTTTGTGACCAGTCTGTGTTGTCCGGGGCGTGGGTTGATCTGTTTTGTGACAAGTCTGTGTTGTCCGGGGTGTGGGTTGATCTGTTTTGTGACCAGTCTGTGTTGTCCGGGGCGTGGGTTGATCTGTTTTGTGACAAGTCTGTGTTGTCCGGGGCGTGGGTTGATCTGTTTTGTGACAAGTCTGTGTTGTCCGGGGTGTGGGTTGATCTGTTTTGTGACAAGTCTGTGTTGTCCGGGGCGTGGGTTGATCTGTTTTGTGACAAGTCTGTGTTGTCCGGGGCGTGGGTTGATCTGTTTTGTGACAAGTCTGTGTTGTCCGGGGTGTGGGTTGATCTGTTTTGTGACAAGTCTGTGTTGTCCGGGGCGTGGGTTGATCTGTTTTGTGACAAGTCTGTGTTGCCCGGGGCGTGGGTTGATCTGTGTTGTGACAAGTCTGTGTTGTCCGGGGCGTGGGCTGATCTGTTTTGTGACAAGTCTGTGTTGTCCGGGGCGTGGGTTGATCTGTTTTGTGACAAGTCTGTGTTGTCCGGGGCGTGGGCTGATCTGTTTTGTGACCAGTCTGTGTTGTCCGGGGCGTGGGTTGATCTGTTTTGTGACCAGTCTGTGTTGTCCGGGGCGTGGGTTGATCTGTTTTGTGACCAGTCTGTGTTGTCCGGGGCGTGGGTTGATCTGTTTTGTGACAAGTCTGTGTTGTCCGGGGCGTGGGCTGATCTGTTTTGTGACCAGTCTGTGTTGTCCGGGGCGTGGGTTGATCTGTTTTGTGATAGGCTAATGGGCTGCGGTGAAAGTTTCTGATTATACAGTGGGCTGGCGCTGGGGAGCAGGCTGGAACTGTGTATTGTTGTTATATTGGCTGGAGGATCGTTATGGTCATTTGGAGTTGCTCGGCAGCTATGGCAACTCGAAGACTTACTCTCTGGATGTTTACATAATTAAACTATAGCCACATATTGAAGGAGCTATATATAGTTATATGTTTGCATCATCCAATGTAAACTGCCGCCTTTGAGTCACCCTATGAACCTTACGGCATGGTCAATGCAAACTGCCGCCTTTGAGTTACCCTATGAACCTTACGGAATTCGAATGTCGACGTTCTCGAATACCGTGGCAGAGGAATATTGACTGGTTCTCGAATACCGTGGCAGAGGAATATTGACTGGTTCTCGAATACCGTGGCAGAGGAATATTGACTGGTTCTCGAATACCGTGGCAGAGGAATATTGACTGGTTCTCGAATACCGTGGCAGAGGAATATTGACTGGTTCTCGAATACCGTGGCAGAGGAATATTGACTGGTTCTCGAATACCGTGGCAGAGGAATATTGACTGGTTCTCGAATACCGTGGCAGAGGAATATTGACTGGTTCTCGAATACCGTGGCAGAGGAATATTGACTGGTTCTCGAATACCGTGGCAGAGGAATATTGACTGGTTCTCGAATACCGTGGCAGAGGAATATTGACTGGTTCTCGAATACCGTGGCAGAGGAATATTGACTGGTTCTCGAATACCGTGGCAGAGGAATATTGACTGGTTCTCGAATACCGTGGCAGAGGAATATTGACTGGTTCTCGAATACCGTGGCAGAGGAATATTGACTGGTTCTCGAATGCCGTGGCAGAGGAATATTGACTGGACAGAAAGTTAGGTGAATCCTAAATCGCTTCAATAACAACCGTCAATGCAAGGTTGGCGTCTACGTATCGGTGGAGCGCTCTGTTCATTTTGCGTCCTATTTGGCGACACTACCATTTTGCCAACTTTGGCGACACTACCAGCTGTCGTCTGTCGAGTGTTAGTCTCGGAGCGGCCCTTCCGCCCAGTGCCGCCGAGCTTCTGCCGCAGCTTAGAGCTCGAGAGCTGGAGCTCAGACCGGCTTAGAGCTGCTGTTTTACCGCCAGTTAGTTAGCCTGATATCTCCCCTGTTATTGGTAATTGGATTATCAACCGTGGCAGATATGCTGCCGCTGCCACTTTCTGCCGGGCAAGGCGGACAATTTGCGGCTCTCTTGCTTTCGTGTTTGTCTTGTTTAGGTGTTTGCCGTGTTTGTGTGTTCGTCGTGTTCGTCGTGTTCGTCGTATTCGTCGTGTTCGTCGTGTTCGTCGTGTTCGTCGTGTTCGTCGTGTTCATCGTGTTCGTCGTGTTCGTCGTGTTCGTCGTGTTCGTGCTCATGTGTGTACGTGTGTGTTTTGTGTGCGCATGTTGTGTTGTTGTATGTATCCTGTTTGCACCTTATGGGATGCTCCTGGGACCTTTGCGACTGGCTGGTCGTTAATCAGAGGACAGGGGCCTGGCAGGATCAGATCGAAGCGGAGCCATCGAGGCCATGGCCACCCTATGAACATGGCCAGCGGCCTCGTCCGCGTGTCGGACACCCGTGACCGTCACACCAGGCAGGACGGAAGTCTGTATGTGCCCAGGTCCCGAACAGAGATGGGCTGCCGGCGCTTCCTTAGCCGTGCGCCGCAGCAGTACAACCAGCTGTCACCGGACCTGACACGGCTCCTAGTACCCGTGTTCAGCAGTACAACCAGCTGCCACCGGACCTGACACGGCCCCCAGTACCCGTGTTCAGCAGTACAACCAGCTACCATCGGACCTGACACCTGATAGTGTCAGGGCCACTCCTCACTCCTGATACTACCTGATAGTGTCAGGACCACTCCTGATACCTGATAGTGTGAGGGCCACTCCTGCTACCTGATAGTGTGAGGGCCACTCCTGCTACCTGATAGTGTCAGGGCCACTCCTCACTCCTGATACTACCTGATAGTGTCAGGACCACTCCTGATACCTGATAGTGTGAGGGCCACTCCTGCTACCTGATAGTGTCAGGGCCACTCCTCACTCCTGATACTACCTGATAGTGTCAGGACCACTCCTGATACCTGATAGTGTCAGGGCCACTCCTCACTCCTGATACTACCTGATAGTGTCAGGACCACTCCTGATACCTGATAGTGTGAGGGCCACTCCTGCTACCTGATAGTGTGAGGGCCACTCCTGCTACCTGATAGTGTGAGGGCCACTCCTGCTACCTGATAGTGTCAGGACCACTCCTGATACCTGATAGTGTCAGGGCCACTCCTGATACCTGATAGTGTGAGGGCCACTCCTGCTACCTGATAGTGTGAGGGCCACTCCTGCTACCTGATAGTGTCAGGACCACTCCTGATACCTGATAGTGTGAGGGCCACTCCTGATACCTGATAGTGTGAGGGCCACTCCTGATACCTGATAGTGTGAGGGCCACTCCTGACACCTGATAGTGTGAGGGCCACTCCTGATACCTGATAGTGTGAGGACCACTCCTGATACCTGATAGTGTGAGGGCCACTCCTGATACCTGATAGTGTGAGGGCCACTCCTGCTACCTGATAGTGTCAGGACCACTCCTGCTACCTGATAGTGTGAAGGCCACTGATGCCGGTCAGCCCTGTGTCTGAGTATGTTTGTCGGCGAGGACCGGTGGTGGCGGTGTGAAGTACCGTCCGCGTTGTGTAGGTGTGGTGATACGGTGGCAGTGCTCAGTGGCAGCTCCACGCAGGGGGTCAGGGCCTCCTCCTTGAGACTCGAAAGGGACCATTGCCGAGTGTGTGCAGATGGTCTATTCTGTTGTAGAGGCCCATTCTGGTCCTTAAGGTCCATGCTTAGACTTCAGAGGGAGGGCACATTCCAAAATGTAGAGGGACCATTCGGATCTGCAGAAAGCCCAAACTCACCTAGGGGCCCATTCTGACATAAGGACTTTCTTGAGGTGGGGCCCACCAAGGTCGAAGGGTCTTCTGTGTGAACGTCCCACTTTTACTGCATTACGGCTCCCGTGACGGAATCCTGGCGGAATCCTTAACTCCTGGCGGAATCCTTAACTCCTGACGGAATCCTTAACCCCTGACGGAATCCTTAACTACTGACGGAATCCTTAACTCCTGACGGAATCCTTAACTCCTGGCGGAATCCTTAACTCCTGACGAAATCCTTAACTCCTGGCGGAATCCTTAACTCCTGGCGGAATCCTTAACTCCTGGCGGAATCCTTAACTCCTGGCGGAATCCTTAACTGCTGACGGAATCCCGCCAAGGTGTCAGTGTTGAAGTATTGCCGTCGTGTGCGAGGGGAAACACCGCATCGGTATCGGAGATCGGGTCCTCACTGCGCAAACATATCTCCACACACGTGTAATGGATGGCTGTAATGAGCACTGTGCAGAGAATAGCTAGATAGAAAATATAGCCTGTGCTCATGTTATGGTTAATTTAAAATAATTAAGAAAATATTAAATGTAACACTAGCCTTTATTTCGCCTTGCGGCTTCTTCAGGGTTAATGAAGCCGCAAGTTGAAACATAGGCTAGTGTTGCATTTGGTATTTCTTCATTATTTTTAATTAGCCATAACATAGCACATGCTATATTTTCTATCTTATATCTACACTCACTTGCAACTGTGCTGGCACGCCGTGTAGGCGGTCCCCACTTCGCACACCTGCCATCTATACACAGTACACAGTACACACACTGACACACACACACACTGACACACTGCTGACTGTGCCGGTGTACCGCGTGTTGTGTCATTGCACACGCAGGAAACGTGTTCACGCCACACGGTGCACGGAGCGATGTGCACAGTGAAACTGTGGGGGTCAGAGATCCATTCTCGAGGTCGAGGTCACAGAGCGATGCGCACAGTGAAACTGTGGGGGTCAGAGATCCATTCTCGAGGTCGAGGTCACAGAGCGATGTGCACAGTGAAACTGTGGGGGTCAGAGATCCATTCTCGAGGTCAAGGTCACAGAGCGATGCGCACAGTGAAACTGTGGGGTCAGAGATCCATTCTCGAGGTCGAGGTCACAGAGCGATGCGCACAGTGAAACTGTGGGGGTCAGAGATCCATTCTCGAGGTCAAGGTCACAGAGCGATGCGCACAGTGAAACTGTGGGGGTCAGAGATCCATTCTCGAGGTCAAGGTCACAGAGCGATGCGCACAGTGAAACTGTGGGGGTCAGATCCATTCTCGAGGTCAAGGTCACAGAGCGATGCGCACAGTGAAACTGTGGAGGTCAGAGATCCATTCTCGAGGTCAATGTCAACAAACAGAGCGATGCGCACAGTGAAACTGTGGGGGTCAGAGATCCATTCTCGAGGTCAAGGTCACAGAGCGATGCGCACAGTGAAACTGTGGGGGTCAGAGATCCATTATCGAGGTCAAGGTCACAGAGCGATGCGCACAGTGAAACTGTGGGGGTCAGAGATCCATTCTCGAGGTCAATGTCGACAAATTATCCAGACTCACGGGTCCCAGTCTAGGTTATTTCTAGGACTGTGACCCGTCAGAGACGAGTTAATTTCTGACTCACAGTCCTAGTTTTCCTCCCAGACTTTGGCCAGTCTGCGGTCTCCGGCGGACTCTGCTGCAAAAACAGACACTCTGCTTACATACTTGCCTCCGCGGTGACGACGCAAATGTATGCTGAGCCTCGCAATCCGAGCCCAGAAATTCGAGAAAAAGATGACGCCAAAATGGCGTTTGGCGACGACAGCATGCAGAAACTTGTTGCGTTTGTGGAGGATTTGTTCCGCTATATCACGCGAGATTTTCCGGCGAATCCCGCTGGGGTCTTACGAATCGTGCAGCCTCAGTTTGTGCGGCTTCTGGTGCTCAACAGCCTGAGTTTGTGCGGTTTCTGGTGCTCAACAGCCTGAGTTTGTGCGGCTTCTGGTGCTCAACAGCCTGAGTTTGTGCGGTTTCTGGTGCTCAACAGCCTCAGTTTGTGCGGCTTCTGGTGCTCAACAGCCTGAGTTTGTGCCGTTTCTGGTGTTCAACAGCCTGAGTTTGTGCGGCTTCTGGTGCTCAACAGCCTGAGTTTGTGCGGTTTCTGGTGCTCAACAGCCTCAGTTTGTGCGGCTTCTGGTGCTCAACAGCCTGAGTTTGTGCCGTTTCTGGTGTTCAACAGCCTGAGTTTGTGCGGCTTCTGGTGCTCAACAGCCTGAGTTTGTGCCGTTTCTGGTGTTCAACAGCCTGAGTTTGTGCGGTTTGTGGTGCTCAACTTTCGTCATCTGTCGACATTGCCCGTTGAGTGCTGTTTTGCGGCTTTAGTTTGCCGTGGTGTGCTTAGTTTGAGACGCAGAGAAGCGAGCTTTTACTATTCCCGTCGGGTTTAGATACTAAATTTGGCTTGTGTATAAGCGTCGGGAATTGTTGGGAAATAGCTGGGTTCCAAGACGCCGGCTTTCTGAGGAATACTAAGGATGGATGGACTATGTGATATGGTTGCAATGCAAGTAGACTTTGTGGCGATGGCAGCGGCCATGGGCATCGAATGCGGGCTGGGGCGTGGGGGACGCCGCGTCTCCCCAAACATTTTCGGATTTTATCATTACGACTAGGACATTACATGGCAAGAATCGACTTAAAAATGCCTATGTCCCTCCAACTTTCGGAAAGTGGCGGCGGCACTGGTGGCGGCGGCGGCGGCGGCGGGCGGTAGCGGACCGGCGGGCGGCGGCGGGCGGTAGCGGACCGGCGGGCGGCGGCGGGCGGTAGCGGACCGGCGGGCGGCGGCGGGCCGGTAGCGACCCGGCGGGGGCGGCGGGCGGTAGCGGACCGGCGGGCGGCGGCGGGCGGTAGGGACCGGCGGGGGCGGCGGCGGGCGGTAGCGGACCGGCGTGGCGGCGGCGGACGGTGGACCGTCAGTGGTCCGAAGGTCGTCAGCTGCTATTCCGGCTGTGCCTGTTCTATTTTTAGCTCACACCCGTGACGTAGCGCTGTCGAGCGGAGCTGTACGCCCGGCCGTGGTGCGTGGAGCAGCGGCCAGACCCAGACAGATCACAGACGGGCAGAGCAAGTGGCATACGGCCGCATCGAGAACACACTGAGACAGATCACAGACGGGCAGAGCAAGTGACATACGGCCGCACCGAGAACACACTGAGACAGATCACAGACGGGCAGAGCAAGTGACATACGGCCGCACCGAGAACACACTGAGACAGATCACAGACGGGCAGAGCAAGTGACATACGGCCGCACCGAGAACACACTGAGACAGATCACAGACGGGCAGAGCAAGTGACATACGGCCGCACCGAGAGAACACTGAGACAGATCACAGACGGGCAGAGCAAGTGACATACGGCCGCACCGAGAGAACACTGAGACAGATCACAGACGGGCAGAGCAAGTGACATTGTGACATACGGCCGCACCGAGAGAACACTGAGACAGATCACAGACGGGCAGAGCAAGTGACATACGGCCGCACCGAGAGAACACTGAGACAGATCACAGACTGGCAGAGCAAGTGACATTGTGACACGGCCGCACCGAGAGAACACTGAGACAGATCACAGACGGACAGAGCAAGTGACATTGTGACACGGCCGCACCGAGAGAACACTGAGACAGATCACAGACGGGCAGAGCAAGTGACATTGTGACACGGCCGCACCGAGAGAACACTGAGACAGATCACAGACGGGCAGAGCAAGTGGCATTGTGACACGGCCGCACCGAGAACACTGAGAACACGCACCAAAGGTGATCGACGAGTGACGGCTCGATGGTGATGATGAGATTGATGGTGGCGTTGACGGAGTTTGACGAGGTTGACGTGCTTCACGAGAACTTGATGCTTGATTACGGAAATCTTCCTTTCCTTTGGCTCCATGAAAATCGAGTTCTTCGAGTTCGTATATCGAGTCATCGATTCATATATCGAGTCATCGAGTTCATATATCGAGTCATCGAGTTCATATATCGAGTCATCGAGTTCATATCGAGTCATCGAGTTAGAGAACTCGAGTCATCGAGTTCATATATCTAATCATCGAGTTCATATATGGAGTCATCGATTCATATATCGAGTCCTCGAGTTCATATATCGGGTTCATCCTATAGAAAGCAGCTCGGTGTTGTGGGCGTTGGGATTCGCTGGTATCTCGTTTCTTTCTGCGCTTTTGGCGTTTCCGGTGCTGTTCCGGCTGTCCGGTTCCGGCTGTTCCGTCTGTCCGGTTGGCGTTTCCGGTGCTGTTCCGGCTGTCCGGTTCCGGCTGTTCCGTCTGTCCGGTTGGCGTTTCCGGTGCTGTTCCGGCTGTCCGGTTCCGGCTGTTCCGTCTGTCCGGTTGGCGTTTCCGGTGCTGTTCCGGCTGTCCGGTTGGCGTTTCCGGTGCTGTTCCGTCTGTCCGGTGGCGTCGTTTCCGGTGCTGTTCCGGCTGTCCGGTTCCGGCTGTTCCGTCTGTCCGGTTGGCGTTTCCGGTGCTGTTCCGTCTGTCCGGTTGGCGTTTCGGTGCTGTTCCGGCTGTCCGGTGGGCGTTTCCGGTGCTGTTCCGTCTGTCCGGTTGGCGTTTCCGGTGCTGTTCCGTCTGTCCGGTTGGCGTTTCGGTGCTGTTCCGGCTGTCCGGTTGGCCGCATCCACGGTAGGACGACACGTCCAAAGGTAATTTACGCAGAACTGCCTTCAGTCGGATGGCGGTGTGTGGGCTGGGTTAACTCCCTAGGCCACAGCCCCTGGCCTGACCTGACGACGAGTGTTAGTACTGTAGCCTGGTGGGAGATGTGTTGTACTGTAGCCTGGTGGGGATGTGTTAGTACTGTAGCCTGGTGGGGAGATGTGTTGTACTGTAGCCTGGTGGGGAGATGTGTTGTACTGTAGACCTGGTGGGAGATGTGTTGTACTGTAGCCTGGTGGGGAGATGTGTTTGTACTGTAGCGTGGTGGGGAGATGTGTTGTACTGTAGCCTGGTGGGGAGATGCTCGCAGTCTGGCCTGGCAGGACGACGCTCCTATGGAGGATCAATGATTATCATAACCAAAGTACTTTATAGAGTTTAGTGCTTGTGCGGAGGAACATATTTGATATAATTAATAAACTAAAAAACATGACCTTTTCCTCGAAAATGTGAAAATCCAATGTTATCCAAATGTTATTATTATGTTGTAATATTTCGGCCACAGGCCTTTATCAAACCACGGAGCACCGCCGGCAGGTATAAAGGCCTGTGGCCTTTATACCGCCGGCGGTGTAAAGGCCACAGGCCTTTATATAAAGGCCTGTGGCCTTTATAGAAATATAAAGGCCTGTGGCCTTTATATTTCGGCCACAGGCCTTGTTTGATAAAGGCCTGTGGCCGAAATATTACAACATAATAATAACATTTGGATAACATTGGATTTTCACATTTTCGAGGAAAAGGTCATGTTTTTTAGTTTATTAATTATATTATCATAACCAAGTTAATTACACATAATGACACAGCCTCGCGCCCCTTGAGCCGCCGGCGGTGCTCCGTGGCTGGCTGGCTCTGAGACGCCGGCGGTGCTCCGTGGCTGGCTGGCTCTGAGCCGCCGGCGGTGCTCCGTGGCTGGCTGGCTCTGAGACGCCGGCGGTGCTCCGTGGCTGGCTGGCTCTGAGCCGCCGGTGGTGCTCCGTGGCTGGCTGGCTCGAGACGCCGGCGGTGCTCCGTGGCTGGCTGGCTCTGAGCCGCTGGCCGGTGCTCCGTGGCTGGCTGGCTCTGAGCCGCCGGCGGTGCTCCGTGGCTGGCTGGCTCTGAGCCGCCGGTACGGTGCTCCGTGGCTGGCTGGCTCTGAGCGACGCCGGCGGTGCTCCGTGGCTGGCTTGGCTCTGAGCCGCCGGTGGTGCTCCGTGGCTGGCTGGCTCTGAGACGCCCGGCGGTGCTCCGTGGCTGGCTGGCTCTGAGCGCCGGCGGTGCTCCGTTGGCTGGCTGGCTCTGAGCCGCCGGCGGTGCTCCGGTGGCTGGCTGGC
>JAXIVJ010016583.1:0-28458 GCA_036785665.1 Chirona hameri | reverse complement strand
AGAGAGAGGGCGGACACCGTCTTAAGACGCAGCGTAACCGTTGGGATCAGTGATCCAGAATCGCGGCTTCCAAAACATAGTAGAACATGTTGACAGCGTCATTGATCTCTACCTTCAGAAGGGCATCCCACGGTATCAGCTGAAGACTCCGCCTCATCCCATCAAAATCAGCTCTTTTATCATTAAACTTGTGTAATTTAACGTTTATAACTTTCTGTTATAAGTTGTGCACTTAATGGAGCTATCCTACTTTCCTGGAACTCACCGGCGAACACTGGGTAACACGGTATACTACCACGGAGCTGCCAAATCCTACCACGGAGTTGTCAGCATACTACCACGAAGCTGCCAAATCCTCAACTGTGGCCTGCACGGGTGGAGTTTCCTATTTAAATGGTGGGGCTACTGCCCCACCAACTTTGCGTTTTGTCCCACCAACTTCTGTCAGATTTGAAAGTTTCCTCACGTTGAAATGACCATTTTTTCACCTGAATCATTGAAAACAACCAGCCTATATGACATTTTGCCCCACCAACTTGTTCTGGAAAGCTCCACCCATGGTGGCCTGTCCAGGGAAAACACACAAAAAAATGCCAAACGCCAGCCTTGGTCTGAGGAGCACCTCCCGAACAAAACGTGAACGTATTTGCCTGCTTGGCCACTAGGTTGTCAATACGGAACGGGCGTTACGGAACGATCGTTTTCGCTACTGGGTCCTTGATTTCTACCTCTCTCCTAAATAAGCTGAGATATAGGGCTGGAAAATGCTTTCTGTGTGCTACAAAATGATTCTTCATTCGTTTCCAACCATTTCCGTCGTTGTCTGTTCGATATAATCCACGTGAAACGAAAATTACTGCCCGGCTGCCTTCATTTATACGTGATCATTAGTGGAATAAGGGTCTGGCCATATCTGTCCGAACAAAATATTCCCCGACCCCCTCCGATTTTGATGAAAATTAGTACACCTGTAGTGTCAAGTGAAATAAACATACACACCCACTTTTAGCTCCAGGTGACCTCAAGGGTCATATTTAGAGGTCATCCAAGGCCACGATTTGTGTGCGTACTTTATATCTATCAAACGCTTATATCTTCTGTGTTAATAGACTTAGCAGAATACAACTAATATCGAATACTCCACAGGGTTGGACCATTCGGAAAAAGGGGAAAAATTAACGTGACCTCAATATGACCTTTGACCTGACGAGGTCAAAATAATAGTAAAAATTATATAAGTTGCCTGCTTGTAACTAGTCCAAACTTGGCACAATAAATGAATGTAACTTCCTCTAAGAAGGTGCAAAAGAAGAAGGGTGGAGACTTTTCAACTTTTTGAGATACCGTCCTTTGAGTATGGTAAGGAAGTGAAACGGAGCAATGCCCCGAGGTTATTTTCATGTCGCTTACCATAATGTGGGTTTATTTGTCCCAATTAAAATGTAAATTAAAATGAACATAAGTGTATGAGAAAAGGCTATGCGTCGTAGAGAAGAACCTTGAGAACATGCGTTTGCTCCACCATCAAATTAGCAAGTTGCTAAAAAGCGTGACGTGGATGGTGCCCCCCACATTGTTTACCTGGATCCGCCTATGCGCAATATATTACATCTATCAAATTATAGCAAATAATGCCGACATATGACGTTCATATCGTCCCAAATAAGCACGAACAGCTCATATTTGTTATCGGAAAATCCCCCTAATTTACATCTGCTGAATACGCCTATGATTTTTCATTTTTGTATTTGTCTTTTGATAAATTGAAGAATTGTACATTTCAAGCTCAAAAACTTTTGTTGCATGACAATCGGTGATACCACATGACCGTAATGACTTTAAAAATAAAAACCTATTTTTCCCCTCTGGCCCCCCTTTTTGGAGATAAAAAAATAGAGGTCCAAAAAGAAAGACCTTTTCATGACAAATAGAATGTTGTTTGCCCCATCGAAATCGACTGAGCGGTTCACGAGATCTCTGGCTGCCCCCCTCTCCCTCCCCTCCGCAGGGTAACGTAATTCTGGCCTTGGGGGGAAACAGGGTTAAATTAATTGCAATTTGGCGCGTTAAGTTACAGCACCACACCAAAACAAGTGCCATCATCTGATTCCACATAACATTTTTACATAGGGATCTGCGTGAAGATAAAGAAAACTCCGGCCCAATATCCCGATTAAATCAATTGGGTTGGACAATTGCTCGATATTCGGGTGAAATACAATGGTAAAACTACTGTACACTTTTCAATTTCTCACTTCTCGCTTGTCTCAAATACCGTACACTTCTCAAATCTTTACTGCAATTTGGCGCGTTAAGTACAACTGCCAGAATGATATGCTATAGCTCGTCTTGTAGCCAATGTTTCAGTGTATCTGAAGGTACGTGAAGATCAACTATGATGTTTTAAAGCACTGTCAGAAGCAATGTAGTGATATTTTCAGCCAAATTCCCAATGGGCCGCAGAACGCCCGGCGGCCACCCGGCCGGGGCAATGAGCGCTTCGGTTCGTATCGGAAAATAGTGTTGAAAATCACAACTTGATTAAAGGCGTTTCAAGTTTCAACACCAGACTTACTTTTACTGAAAGCAATTTCTGCAATCAATCAATTAATCAATCTTCAATCAATCAATCTAATACAGTTGTGTGCAACATATAGCTCCTTACTTTGTGGTCCAAAAGTCAAGAAGTATTGCTCATGTCAGCACTTAATGTTTATAAGTGAAGCTGGATGCTTGCAATAATGTTTTATGAAATACTAAAATTAAAATAGCCAAGCACAACTGGACCGACATGAGCTGAAAACGTATACAAGAAATTAATTAAACTCTGATTTGCCTGTTTTAACTATAATGAAGTTTTTAGTAGGAAAGGGTATATATAACCTTTTGCTCATGTTATGTGAAAATATCGAATGAGAATCCACAATATGTTTTTGACTATGAGCCTTCTTCAGTAGATCAGATACACTGAAGAAGGCTGATAGCCGAAAATATATTTTGGATTCTCTTTCAATATTTTCACATAATTTGATCAAAAGGTTATATGTTTCCCTACTATTATTTCTAATAATGTTCAGATTAACGTTCGATAACATTAAATATTGAAGCTTTGCAAAGAAGTGACCAATTGGTACTCGGAGAGTGCTGGGTACTTATGATGCACGGTATATGTCGGGCAAAACGAATTACTTCCGCAGAAGTTATTTATTTTGCCTAGGTTTTCAGCCACTGTGACGCGATATACGATCGACACATAACATTGCAATAGTCACCATACTCGAGAGATGACTAAACAGAGCTGCCAAATTTGTTGGAGGGCGATTATTCAGTACGTCTTCCGACAAACTACAAGCAGAATTAGAATAGAATAGGAATAGACCGACAGCAAGACGACTCATATACATATTGACGTTCTATCGCAAACTGAGTGACACGGACATCCCAAACAATTTCACAGCGACTGAAATGAAACGAAAAAATGAATGTCTGTGGGTGTGCCAAACACCCTCGCTTTTAAGCCCGATACGCTTCAACATTACTTTGCTAGATTAAAACATTCTTGAGGTTGCCCTCTTTGACATCACCCTGACCAAAGCACTGACAAGATTTGGTATTCCCTTTCCAATCTCTGATTCACAACTTATGTCTGGATGTTACGGCCCATATGAAAACTCGATCAGTATTCATACTGCCCGGGCAGTATACATGCTGACCGGAGAGGCGGTCAGTAGGCATACTGCCAGGGCAGTATACATGCTGACCGGGGATTAGGGTAGTATGCACAGTGGCAGATCCAGTGGGAGGAGGGGCGTAGGGGCTGAAGCCCCTTCCCTTAGAAAACGGCACTCTCGGGCACCGCGGCGCCGTTCTTGCAAAGGATTTGCCGGCGCCGAAGGCGCCGTAGCGTTCTCGGGAGGCCGCCAGAGCGCCCTTGTGTCTACCGACAGCGTCGTAGCACTCTTGAAAGGCACCCTGGCACCCTCAGAAGACATCTCGCCGCCCTCACAGCGCATTATGCCGCTCTCAGAAGGTGCATTGCTGCCCTCGGAATGCATCCTGCCGCCCTAAGAGCGCATTATGCCGCTCTTGGAAGGCATCATGCCGCCCTCGGAAGACATCTTGCCGCCCTCGGAATGCATTTTGCCGCCCTCAGAGCGCATTATGCCGCCCTCGGAAAACATC
This sequence comes from Chirona hameri, assembly GCA_036785665.1. Taxonomy (NCBI): domain Eukaryota; kingdom Metazoa; phylum Arthropoda; class Thecostraca; order Balanomorpha; family Balanidae; genus Chirona; species Chirona hameri. Next base: position 24,276 of record JAXIVJ010016583.1, on the reverse strand, counting down.
ATGTCGCCCTCGCCATAACTGCCAGAACCGAGAACGTATGGGAACTGCGGGAGGACCACCTCCGACACCCGAAACAATATCAGCCAAAAGATCATAGACATGATCCCTGCTGAGTTTCGACCGGTCCCCGGTGTACAAGACGACGACGGAGTATTTCCTCAAAATGCTCCATGACACCGGCCAGTCATGACCGCTTCTCGGAGCGTCACACGCCGCCTGAGGCGGGAAATGGCGCCGGCCACGGCAGCTCATGAGGAAGCGTGGGTAAGCTGATAGCTGATACCTCAGAAACTAACCCTCCTTCTTCCACCAAATAAATGTGGATGCTCCACAGCCCCGCTGTTCATAAGGCGAAAAATTGCCTGACACCGATGGCATTTTTGACCTTACGAGCGAGCTACTACCGAGTCAGCTGAGCTGTCTGACCTTTAAACCGGCGTAAATCGGGAATGTAAATGCTACGCGCTGACTTACGTACTAAATAACTCCGATCAGCTCCTCTTTCTTTTGGATCCCTCCGACTTCCCTCCGCGCCAACTTGCGCGCGCGGGGAAGTCGGAGGGAGGCGCACTACCCTAACGCCCATGAAGCGCGGGCGTAAGGACAGCGCGCAAGAAGGTTACGCGCCTCTGGATCCCCCATCCTAAAAGGGACAGAAAGACGCGGAAACAGCGTTCGAAAGCTCTCGAGAAAGACATTCCAGGCTACTTCGTGGATTTTTAGCTCAGGTCAATATTCAGGTCACCAGAGGTCATCAAAGGTCAAATTTTGCAAGTATAGGACTTTGCTTCAAAAATCCCCAAATATTTCGAGAACTATGATAGCTATAGGAACAAACAGAAAACAAAATCGAAAGGTCATGCAAAACTAAATCGCTATGATGTCCTCAGATTTGATCTCAGGTCAATAGTTAAGGTTTCATAGGTCACCAAAGGTCACGAGGGCATTTTTTCAACAAGAAAAAGTTTATCATACATAACTTTTAATTGGTTGGCCATATAGCACTAATATTAACACCATCGTGTTTGTGTCTTGTCAAGGCGCATCGACACATATTAACCCGCTCGGCGCTGGGGGGGGGGGGGTAAATTTTACCCCCCCCTCTTGGATTTTCTCCATAACTTAAATACTATGACAGATATCGAAATGAAACTTTCGGTACTTTATGGTACATCAATTCTAAATCTTGTGTTACAATTTTTTTGAAATTCGTGAAAATTTTGAGGAGATAATGACGTTTTAGTGACGTCATGTCATGTCATTTTTGGTGAAAAAACGTCAAATGTTTGAAAAATCGTAGAAAATAGCGTGTTGATGCAAATCACAAATAAAAGGCGCCAAAAGAAAGCAAATAACATTGTCTTTAACATGGTTATCTCAGATGTTCAAAATTTTGGGTTTTTGCCCCCAAAAATACAAAAAACTGATTTTTGGGGAAGAATTTCCACAAAAGTTTTTTGTTTGAAGATTTTCAAAAAACCGGAAGATTTATTAGAGAACCGAGTATGAACGATGTTCAAACCAAATTTCAAAGCAATTTCTTTATTTTTGGCTGACTTATGGCTCTCTAAGAATAAGTAACTCATGACGTCATTTTTTTTTAATTGCGTTTTTTGGCTTTTACTGACCAGATACAGACAAATAAATGCCACCACTGTATTTCGAAGACAAAACTAGTCTAGAAACATGCAATGTTTATTTAGATTAATCAATTTCAAATTTTGACCTTATTGTGACCTGACCTTGACCTGAGGGCGATTATATGGTGTCAAGCTGTGAAAATGGCTGCTTCTATCGAATTATACGTGTAAAATAACCCATACAACATGTGTCGCATGGCTTTCGTAGACCTGTGACCTTTTGTGACCTGACCTTGACCTTGACCTTTGCTTAAAATTTCACTTTTACTTATGCGGGAGATGCATTATACATTTGGGAGCACTTTGTGAGATAATAGTTGCAATACAAGGCTTTGGATGGAAAGTATAGCCCAAAAACCCAAATACTTACATTTTGACACTTGACCTGACCGTGACCTGACATGTGACCTTATGTTAATACTTTCGGGCATGCGTTAGATTCTTCTCACTGAGAGATTTCGATCCCCGCCTTGCGCATCTCGCTGCGGTTATTGGTTCGGAAGATACGAGGGGGGGTAAAATTTACCCCTCACAGCGCCGCACGTTTGGATGGAGACCCCAGCGCCGCGCGGGTTAATAGTGACCTGGTTAGGGCCACTTCACAATTTGACCACAGGACAAGGTCATTTGGTAACCTATGTAGGTCATGTTGCATATGGGGCGACGGGACGCGACGAGACAAACATAGTGGTGTCATTCGCATGTCTTTATTTGTATTATGTCAAGAGTTATTGGCACACAAGTGCTGGTGACCTCAGATGACTTCAGCTGACCTTGCAGACGTCACTGGGCAACAATTGAACTTGGGTCATCGGGAATGAGGTAAAACAACATGATTCTGAAATAATTGGCCTGATCCAATGCATATTCTCTGGATAGGAAGCATTTGTATATTTTCCTATTGACTTATAATGGGGATGTAAAGAAATTGGCCTGACCTTAGGTCACCGATACAAACAAAATCCGAGCTAAACCAATTGTAGGTACTTATAACTTGATTAAATCTTGCAAGTTCCACATTTCTCGGACAAACACTGTGGCTTTATAGCACGACCACAAACATTGTTGGAGGTAAGAAAGGTCTTTTGACGTGACCTGATGTGACGAAAGCAAGAAAATGTGAAGGCGCAAAAAATACTAACGTATAATAAACCATGCCTAGTTTGAGCTCGGTTGACCGATATGTAATGGTATCGAGAAGAAAGAAAAAACGGGAAGACACGGTACCCCCCCCCCCCCCCCCCGGCAGTACGCGTATTAATTCACGTGCTAGCTGCATACTTTAAAGGGAATAGTGTACCTTTAACATTAGTTTTTTTAACTGAGATAGCCAGATTGTCTGGAGTATTGAGAGAGAAAAACTCCAAATCTGAAATTGTTCCTTCCAAAACGAACTAGTTGCTGAGTTTCAACGCAAAAACCGTTAGAGCTATTAGGAGCTATTTTAAAGGGACAAATCTCGTGACGTTTTGCATGCGTCATTAGTGTGATTCCCACCGTTTTCATCGGCCATCCATCGAACAAATCGTTTTCGCTATTTGAACCGACCCCCACCGAAACGTATCATGTGTTTGGTAACATAATTGCAAGGGAGGCTCGTTCGTCGTCTAGCGTAGCCATTGGTTCAAAATCCGTTTCACGAAGCTGATTCGTCTAGATTGCGCTATCGCCGTTGTTGTGGTCCAAGGCAAACACGACGAATCTGAAGCATCATGTGAATAGGCTTTACGTAAATAATTTGTTCAATTTTGAATCGATTTCCAATTGAAAATTAGAAAACGATGCTTCGTGAAAAGGCACATTTTGTGACAGGTGGCTGGTCGCGGTACCTGCAATATGTCGATTGAATTTTGACAATGTTTGTTTTTGGTTGACGTTGCCATGTCGCTTTGTTATAAATATTATTGGACATTACATTGTCAGTTTTTTATTGGATTCCCAATTGAAAATAATGTAAACACGCGTCTTGAAAGACGCACCTTTTGATGAGTACATAATGTAAAAAACGCCGAACGAAAAGCAATAACATTATATTGAAAATGGCTACCGCAAATTTGCGAAATTTTGAGCTTTTGACTCTCAAAAATAAAAATAAATATTTGTTTCGATGTCGAAATTGATTTGTCACAACATACAACATACTGTGCTGTTTTAATTATGTGGGCCCCTTGGCTACGAGGGCCCCTCTGACCCATCCCCCCTCCCGGAGAAATCCTGCCTACGCCCCTGGTCCCCTGTAGGCCAGAGGGGGTCCTATGGAGGTCAGAGGTGCTCCTGAAGTCCAGGAGCGGCCCTCTGGAAGCCAGAGGGTAGATGAGAGGAGCCTGTAACGACGTATCCCACTGTCGCTACTGAATATAGTTCGTGGCTCGTGATAGTCTCACTCTCACTCTCTCACTCTCCCAGACAGACCTTCTTCTCGCGTTGTTAGTTTTATTTATTTTGATGTCCAGCCGGCAAGCGGTCCGGCATGGACGGCGGTCAGATCCAGACTCACGTCCTACAGTCACCGGCGGCCCCTCCTGCCAGTGGCGGCCCGGTCTGTCGAACTCTACGCAGGCGCAATACTCAGTCGGCCGAACCAATCAAATGAATAGGACAACCCTCAGCGGTAGCATAACAGAGGAGGTTCTCAAACCAGAAGTGGTTCTCAAACACCACTCCGTTACAGAGCCCTATGGAGGTCAAAGGCCCCTTCTCGAATGCAGGCTCCCTCTCAAATGGAGGCCCCCGAAATTTCGACTTGCCCCCCTGATAAAAATCCGCGGTGCCGCCCCTGTCTGTGTCACAATACATTATTGCGTGTAATGATAATGCAACATATATAACAGGGTCGGTCTTATTTTATTGGTATACGTTCACCTAATTCGGAGAATTTGCCATAAATTTCGGTGGTTTGGAGATTTCCAGGTGGATTTTCGCATAATTTACTCTACTCACATTGCCATTGCGCTGCACATCCGCCACAAGCTGTCGTGCCAGTCTCCTTTGACGTCGGATAAATACTCGTTATTTGTATCATAGTCTCTCAAATCAAAACATAAATACGTTGCACTGCTTTTATTAGTTCGCTTCAGGTGAGAGCTTCGATGGAATAAAAAGAACCATCAAACATTTTAACATTTTACGAATGCATGCACCACTGTTAAGATGTTCGCAAAAAAATTGAAGAATACACTTGTAGTCCTCAACTGTGCTAACTTGCTGAAACGTACACCTTCTAAACCGGGGGGAAAGCCGAATAAGCCCTGGACGGATGCGTTGGCTTGGTGGTGCCAAAATGAGCACCAATCTTCTGATTCACCCACGTGATCAGCTTGGGCACACTGGCGTACACACCGGGCACTCCGTCCTCCCCACAGCCGATGCCCCAGGCGACGATACCCGCCTGGACGTACTTGTTGGGGTCTTCCTTGCTGGGACAGGCGAGCGGCGAGCCGCCGTCGCCCCTGCAGGTGTCCACGCCGCCCTCACCGACAGCACAGGTGAAGGTGCGGTGCAGGCGGAAAAAGCGGCCCAGCCGAGTGCCCTGCAGCTTCTTCTGGCACGTCCTGCGTGGCACCACCGACAGATCGACCTGCTTCATGATGTTCTGGTACTGCCCGCCATGGAATTGTTTCTTGCCGAAGCCGGTGGCCACGCAGGAGGAGTAGTCGAAGTCTTCATTCTCCGCGGGGAGACATATCGTGTCGATGTGCTGCTTCAGCTCGACGGGCTCTTCTAAGAAGAGGAGAGCGACGTCGTAGCGCAGGTTGCCCTTGTTGAAACGCGCGTGAACCTGCATGCTTGCCACGCGGTGCTGCTCGTGCGGGAAGATCTCCTTCTCGTTCTCTGTATCCCAGTCTCCGAGGCGAACGGCAAGCTTCGTAGCGTTTTTCCTGTAGGAAAATTAGAGTTCAGTGTAAACTTAAAGCATACAATGGTAGTTCTTGCAAGGTATGTCGTGCTGTAGCAGAACTGTTGTCTGCTTCAGTTGACACTTAATTGAAAGGAAGTTGGTGCTTAGCGGCTAAAATCTAGACAGTACAAGCTAAACGTTAACTTAACTTGAAACGAACACAATGAAGTACACTTTGGGACTGAAGCAAAAGAAACGCTTCAGTTATATACAGAGGTGTAGGATCCTATTCCGTGGGGGGGGGGGGGGGGCTTCAGTTCCCCAACTTTGACGAAGATGTGGGTCAAATCCGGGAGAAATCTGCATTTTGTGGATGTTGTTGTTACTTTAAGAGATTGTTTTCACCTCAGCCCCCCCCCCCCCCTCCCCAACTTGTTTGGAGAAGGTACGCCACTGGTAATGTACACAGACATGAGACGCAGACTGTGCTAAGAACAAAGTTATTTCTCACTCACCCGTTAACGCAGTGGGCTCCAGTCATGATGACTTGCGGATGGATCAGAGAGCCCCCGCACACATATCGCTGGATGACATCCTCGTCAAAGTCCGACAGCTCGTCCTCCAGAATGATGGCCATCCACGGGAACTCGGCAAACTGGGACTCTCCCTCCTGCGGGACGATGACCTTGATCAGTGAATGAACTTTGGATATTGACAAATGTTCTCAAATGCAGCTCATCGCAATTCATTACTTCAAGAATATTGGCAAGATGTGGCAGGCTTTGCAAGGAAATGTAATGTATGCCTGGATTGGGTTTAATGTTGCACAAACAATGAGTTTGCGACACCCATGCTGTACACGTGGAAACATCCGTTCAGGTCAGCAGTGTAGACTTACCTGGAATCCATCTAGAATGATGCCGACGCCTTCCGCATTGCGATGTCCACAGGACGGCACGTACTCGTAGTCAGTGAGCTCCTCCATGATGTCCGGGTCAGGCTCGGACAACGGCGCTCGGCACAGCACATCCAGGAAGTTTGTGCACTGCGAGTTCGACTTGGAATCTTCTTCAGCGTCAGAGCCGAAGCGGATGTCGATCAGTCCTTCGCCATCGGTGATAATGTCACCGTCCCTGCACAGATAGTAGGGCACGCACTCTCCTTCCTGTTCCTCCTCTGGGGAATATTGTCCCTCTGCTTCTTCTTCTTCGTAACCACCCTCCGTTATTTGAGCGGCGGAAGAAGACGATTCACCAGCAGAAGACGCAGAAGAAGCAGCTCCACCAGAGGAAGAGGATGAAGAGGCAGCAGAGGAAGAGGCAGCATCACCAGAGGAAGGAGATGACGAGGCATTATCACCAGAGTCAGCAGAAGCAGAGGCAGCAGAGGAAGAGGCAGCATCCCCAGATGCAGCAGATGAAGAGGCAGCATCACCAGAGGCAGCAGATGAAGAGGCAGCATCACCAGAGGAAGCAGATGCAGAGGAAGCATCAACGGTGGCAGCAGATGAAGCGGCTGCGTCACTAGAGGCAGCTGATGACGAGGAAGCTTCACCAGAGGCAGCAGAGGAAGAGGCAGAATCACCAGACGCAGCAGATGAAGAGGCAGCATCACCAGACGCAGCAGATGAAGAGGCAGCATCACCAGATGCAGCAGATGAAGAAGCAACATCACCGGTGGCATCATATGACGAGGAAGCATCACCAGAGGCAGCCGATGAAGAGGCAGCATCAACGGTGGCAGCAGATGAAGCGGCTGCGTCACCAGAGGCAGCAGATGAAGAGGCAGCATCAACAGAAGCAGCAGATGAAGCGACAGCATCACCAGAGGCAGCAGATGAAGAGGCTGCTTCAACAGAGGCAGCAGAGGAAGAGGCAGCATCACCAGACGTAGCAGATGAAGAGGCAGCATCACCAGAGGCAGAATATGAAGAGGCAGCTTCACCAGAGGCAGAAGAGAAAGAGGCAGCATCACCAGACGCAGCATATGAAGATGCAGCGTCACCAGATGCAGCAGATGAAGAGGCAGCATCAACAGAGGCAGCAGATGAAGCGACAGCATCACTAGATGCAGCAGATGAAGAGGCGGCATCACCGGTGGCAGCAGATGACAAGGCAGCATCACCAGAGGCAGCAGATGAAGAGGCAGCATCACCAGAGGCAGCAGATGAAGAGGCAGTATCACCAGATGCAGCAGATGAAGAGGCAGCATCAACGGTGGCAGCAGATGAAGAGGCAGCTTCACCAGAGGCAGCAGATGATGAGGCAGCATCAACGGTGGCAGCAGATGAAGCGGCTGCGTCACCAGAGGCAGCAGATGAAGAGGCAGCATCGCCAGAGGCAGCAGATAAAGAGGCAGCATCACCAGAGGCAGCAGATGAAGAGGCAGCATCAACGGTGGCAGCAGATGAAGAGGCAGCATCACCAGAGGCAGCAGATGAAGAGGCAGCATCACCAGAGGCAGCAGATGAAGAGGCAGCATCACCAGAGGCAGCAGATGATGAGGAAGCATCAACGGTGGCAGCAGATGAAGCGGCTGCGTCACCAGAGGCAGCAGATGAAGAGGCAGCATCGCCAGAGGCAGCAGATGAAGAGGCAGCATCACCAGAGGCAGCAGATGAAGAGCCAGCATCACCAGAGGAAGCAGATGAAGAGGCAACATCACCAGAGGCAGCAGATGAAGAGGCAGCATCACCAGAGGAAGCCGATGAAGAAGCAGCATCAACGGTGGCAGCAGATGAAACGGCTGCGTCACCAGAAGCAGCAGATGAAGCGACAGCATCATCAGAGGCAGCAGATGAAGAGGCAGCATCACCAGAGCCAGCAGATGATGAGGCAGCATCACCAGAGGCAGCAGATGAAGAGGCAGCATCACCAGAGCCAGCAGATGATGAGGCAGTATCAACGGTGGCAGCAGATGAAGCGGCTGCGTCACCAGAGGCAGCAGATGAAGAGGCAGCATCGCCAGAGGCAGCAGATGAAGAGACAGCATCACCAGAGGCAGCAGATGATGAGGCAGCATCACCAGAGGCAGCAGATGAAGAGGCAGCATCACCAGAGGCAGCAGATGAAGAGGCAGCATCACCAGAGGAAGCAGATGAAGAGGCAGCGTCTCCAGAGGCAGCAGATGATGAGGCAGCATCACCAGAGGAAGCAGATGAAGAGGCAGCATCACCAGAGGCAGAAGATGAGGCGGCAGCATCACCAGAGGCATCAGATGAAGAGGCAGCATCGCCAGAGGCAGCAGATGAAGAGACAGCATCACCAGAGGCAGCAGATGATGAGGCAGCATCACCAGAGGCAGCAGATGAAGAGGCAGCATCACCAGAGGCAGCAGATGAAGAGGCAGCATCACCAGAGGAAGCAGATGAAGAGGCAGCGTCTCCAGAGGCAGCAGATGAAGAGGCAGCTCCACCAGAGGCAGCCGTTGAAGCAGCAACGTCAGCAGCACTGATATCAGTACTTTCTCCAGCCAATTCTGACTGTTCAACAGTCTCATCAAGGAGAGCTCCCATCACGGTTGTCAGAACGTTTCCTGTGAGATCAGCAAATGCATAGCCCTGCTCCTGCTCCGCTGGGGGTTCGTCAGCCTCACTACTGCCATAGGCCATGTGAAATGATTTGGAGGCTTCAGATTTTGTGGACCATGACGTGCTTTTTGAATTGCTGCTGTACTCGGTTTCATCATTGTCCGACTCTTCGCTTGGCAGGAAGATTCCCAGGAGGCTTAGCAAGGCTTCGTATTCTATGTCGCCGTCGCCACCGTCGAGGTCTTCTGGTTCAGTCTGATGGGGCAGTGGGTCGTCCACCAGCAGCTCTGCCATGATTTCCGCCGCCACGACCTGGGTGGTGCTTGGCACTGGTGCGTCCTCCATTATTCCAGCCTTGTTCTTCCTGACGATGTCGATAGGTTCCCTGTGTTCAGTGATTGTGTCGTATGGGGTAGGCAGGGTCGCGGCTAAGCCGAGGCAGAGATAAATCGTCAGAAGACGCATGGTCTTACTGATGGCGGCTTCTGCAACAGAGGCGAAGTTGGTTAGTCATCACTATTGGTGAACCTGAACATTGGAAAAAGAATGAACGATAGAAGGTGGACAATAGGTTTTCATATATGTTTCTTGAGAATGATAACCTAGCATGGCTTATGATTTGTGAATACCTGTGATAGGATGTGACATGATTCGAAATGATATCATATGAGTCATAAGATACATATATCATGGCCCTAATTTTGGCGAATACATTTATCATTTATATGTCACATTTATGGCAAAATTATAAATTATCATGAAGAGCGCATATATGCTACGTAAATGTGAAAATTATATATTTTCAAAGATGTCGCGGACTGCTCTTTTTACTAGGGGGAGAGTGGAGTATAGCGGACTAGCTAAGGAATGATGTAATATATTTGTTAGTGGCAACCGGAATCTACCAATAAATGTGTCCAAAGGGTAGTTTCGTGTTCCAGCTCTGATTTTCATTCGGATGAATTTGATCTAGGACTTATATAAAAAGACATAATTCGACACCGAATAAGCCAAAACATGTTCAGGTGAGAGCAAAAAAATCGTGGGGAAAGTGAGCACGCTACCCCATTCGATTAAAACATTGTTTTTTTTTTAATCGTTTTCCAGGTACTCGTTCTAATACTGAAATATGTTCATTGATAACACCAATTTCAGGTATTGGTAATTAACCCAGTCCAACAGCTAATATCTCCAGATAAAGCCAATATCTCCAACAGCCAATATCTCCAGAAGATCTCCAGATAGCAGCTCTGAACTTCGAGCGTTTTCCAAAAGTGTATAACTCGATAACAACAGCAGCAAACCAAACTATTCGCTTTGAACATCTTTAACGTGGCCTTCCACATGAAATACAAATACATGCAGTCTCGTGAATTGCGGGGCAAAGCGGACCACCCAGGTCCACTTTACCCCAAATTAAGGCTTGACGTTTGGACAAGCATTTCAGACGACACGCCAAAAATGACGATTGCTTCTTGATGGTGTATTTACAACTATACACCATAAAGAAGCATTACATTAGCATAGCATTATTGCATTACCGAGGCACTGATAGGAATCTACATTTGGGCACAGACACCGTAGCCATCTCGACACTCTTATTACTCTAAAATTATAACAGAAATGTTAAAAAAAAATGTTTTTGTCTCTGAGCGAAAACTGTCCCCTCGATCGCCGAGCCGTCGCGGTCGGAAGTGTGTCAGTATAATGCAGTATTAGTGACGATAGTGACGACTACAGTCGATTAGTGACGACGATTAGTGACGATTACAGTCGATTAGTGACGACGATTAGTGACGATTACAGTCGATTAGTGACGACGATTAGTGACGATAATTACAAGTAGATTGCTCCACTCATAAGAAGAAGAAAAAACAGCAGAGTGGGTGGTTTGCCTTGCCCCGGTGGTCCACTATACCCCACTTTCCCCTACCATATAATTTTGTATACGTTTAATGAAATAAGAGAAAATTGTCTTAAATGTTGCCTTTAAAATAAAACAAAACTGGTACAAGTTAAGAAGCACTGGATTGAAAATATTTACCAGTGTGCTTGTCACATGATGAATTCACAACTTACCTCTTTTTATGCTCACTTCGGTCTCCCGTCACTCTTGGTCCTTCTCCAAGTGTGGCTAAGGTGTGAATACTTCTCGGCCGATGCTGTCTCCATTTATATCATGTCTATAGCACGATCGTAAGAAGCGTACGTAAATTCCCGCGTCACTGTGGTAGGTGAGGCGCGCTCAGTCTTCAGTGACGTCAGAGCAGTAGGTGACGCACACTCGGGCCTCGTATAAACATAGCCCCTGTCCTGGATTTCCCGAGCAGCCTGGGCCAGTTAGCTTGCTCAGCAGCCGGCCCGGGGTCAGTCAGCTGATTATTAGGAGGTGTGCCCCCCCCCCCCCCCCTCAGCGTGTCGGACGTTATGTTGCTGTGATGCGTGATGCATGTTGAGTGATGCGCACTTCTCAAATGACGCTATTTATTTAGACATCATGGGACACATTTCACTTGTTGTTTTGCTGTATTGATATTGCTTAGCTCAGAAGTTATTTCCTCTGATGAGATTTGTGTTTCTGTTTCGTCTTTGGTTATGTCAAAGAAATACTTTTCCGCAGCTTCGGGATGTTTGAGATTGAAGTGCGTTGGTATTGGTGCCATGTGTCAAAGTTTTAGAAAAGCCGAAAATGTCGTTTGAGTGGGCTGTTTCGGCTGCTTTTAAGCTGTTAAGTTGAGTGGGCTGTTTATAAGTATGGCTGCATGGCTGCAAGCAAGCAATTTTCTGCTAGATGCGCATTCGGACAAATCAAAATGACGAAAAATTGCACAAGACATCTGACACGATTGCGGGGGAAATATTAGCATATTAACCGGCGCCGTGCCGGGGGGGGGGGGGGGGGTCCAATCAAGCTCATCAAAAGTAGAGTAGTAAAAGTAAAATAATATATACGTTATACGTGTTTAGACCCCTCAGGTTTTACAAGGATAGCGGAAAAACAGCATTGCACAGCACCGCCGTTTTTGGCCAAGCTGTTCGGGCATCAATTGCCCACATCATGTTTTTTAAAAAAATACATCGGGTCATCTCAGGTCTGGTCACCAAACCAGGTCACGTGACCCCACCTAAAAAACTTGTGGTCGTACCACAGTCACGTTTTTTGGATGATCGGTTTTACACTTCCAGGATTTCATAAGGTCACATATGTCTACAATTTTTTTATCTTGGATTTTTATATCGGCGACCTATGGTCGGGTCAATTTCGTGACCTCCCCATTATAAGTCAATGGGGAAATATTCAAATGCTTCCTATTCCAAGGATACGCAAGATATCAGTCTAATTCCTTCTGGATCATGTTATTATCGGCCATTCTTGATAATATAGGTGCCATTTTTGTTCAGTGACCCCTACAGGGTCAGCCGAGGTCATCCGAGGTCACCAACAGTTGCATGTCAATAACTCTCGACATAATGACGATAGAGAAGTGAAACCGACACCAATGTGTTTGTCTCGTCGAGGCACGTCTTCCCATTTGAAACATAATCTACTTGGGTCACTACTTGACCTTGACCTGGGGTCAATTTTTTTTAAGTTGACCTAACCTGGTCAACTTTAACGTGAGTCGAAGCACCTTGACAAAAAAAAACACGATGACATAACAATTATTGTCTTGTTGTTTTTAGTTGAACAGCTATTTGTGAAAAACGGTTTTGTAAAAAATCGCCTTTTTGACATTGTATGAGCTCTGGAGCCTACACTATTGATCTGAGCTAAAATCTGAGGACACGTCGCAGATTGAATTTTTCAGATTTGTATGGCTTTTTTGTTTGTTCCTAGCTATCATAGTTCCTGTGATATCTGGGGGTTTCTGGAGTAAAGTCCTAAAACTTGAAAATGTGACCTTTGATGACCTCTGGTGACCACAATATTGGTTTAAAGAAAAAAAATGTAATTTCGAATGTGTTTGTCGAGAGCTTTCGAATGCTTTTTCCACGTCTTTCTAGCCCTTTTAGTTTTCGAGTTAGAGGGGGTCTAACCCCCCCCCCCCGCACGGCGAAGGTGGCGCCGAGCACCGGCACGGCGCCGGTTAAGTTGACGAGCATAATTTTGGTTTGAATTTAAACGTTGTAACGAAAACTTTATGGGCAATTCGTATCTGTTTAATATAGCACAAGATGCTCTTTGAAAATTATATGTACCAGCTTCTTCAGCATGCTCGTCCTCGATGTATTTTTGAATCGCATAGTATTTTCGAGAATTCAGCAGCCCTATCTATACATGTGTATTATGCAAACATAATGCATTTCTGAGCAAAGTCCATGATGTATCGATTTCTTGTTTACCACAACCAGCGTGTCATTCAAAACTTTTTTAAAGGTCTTACATCTATACCTAATAACTGTGCGTTATATTTTTTAACCTCGATATAGTTTTTATTCGGATATATTGTGATAGTGTCTTGGAACTCAGAATAACCTTATGTTCCCGTGACGTGTATTACACCCTTTTGCAGTAGAAAATAGCTGCATAACTGCTTATAAAAGCGTCGTTTCTCGGTCCGCACGTCATTTCTCGGTACAGATAGTGGTGCATAGTGTGGCAGTATATTGGGTATAATTTGTATATTTAACCACAATAAAACCAGGCTTTTGCACAATTGCGAGAGGTTCTAGCCGTATCCATGGTCAAGCAGGAGAAGTGTCTGTCATTTCCACTAAAAATTGAAATAATTCATAATATATACCTACCATACCAGTGAAGGCGCTAAAACATAGGAGAAAACGCGTTTTTGAAGCATTGCACGAGAACCTGTATCGAGGAAACGAGGAAAAATGTAGATACCTACTAATTCCTGTAAGGCTGTTTTGTGTCTGTTAACCCGCGAGTTACTGGGGTATATTTCATAACGCGACCTACTGGGAGGGCTATTTTTTGCCCCCCTCGGATCTCCGGAACTACTGGACCAAATGTAAAAATTCAAACGGCATTCGATAGCCCTGGGAAATTTATCGAGGGAAACATAATATTGTTGACCTCAAGGTCACTGATGACGTCACAGGTCAGGTCGAGTACAAAATGGTTGACCGTGTCAGAAGGTCTCGATGGATGGAATTGTCGAGCAATTTTTTTATATTAAATGCATAAGCTGTCGATAAATTGGTATGATTCGTGTGTCTGACACTTCTAAGTACCTTTCTAAGCTGTTTATGACCTTGGGTCAGGTCAAGGTCATCCGAGGTCACGAGGTCAAACTGCAGATTACGGTCATTAGGCGTTATAACACGTTTTTATGGGTTAGTTTTTCGTCTAGAACGCGAAAAATGACCTTAGAACATTGTTTGTTCCATATAAATAGAAGTAAAAAGCAGAAATGGAAAAGCGTTTTTTATGCATAGTAATGCTGTGAAAGGTGGTCGATTTTTGTCATTTAAAGGTCATAACTCAGTCATTTTTGAAGATATCGACTTCGAATTTGGTACATATATTCACCGCATACATCTCGATCAATTGTATTCCGGGATTGGGATAACTCTGATTTTGTCTTGAAAATGTTGTAAAAAAATATGTATTTGGATTTCTCAAAATTTTTAATGAAAAACTCAAAAATCCGAGATAACAGTTTGATAGCCCGGTCTATTTTCAGTAATTTGATGTAAGATAATTGAGTTTATCTTAAAGATCGTACCTATGACAGCGTTTTCCGAAAATCATTATTTTGTAACAAAAACCGAAGATCATGACGTCACTCTGACGTCATTTTCTGTTGACCTATCATAGCCTCATATTTTTCCTTTTGTCAACCTGTGTAGACTTGATGTGAGAGAAGGTACTGCAAGTAGTTTGGTGACGATACCGGTGTTGGTTTAGGAGTTATTGCAAAACAACGGGAGGTGGGGGGGGGGGCAAAAAATAGCCCCCCCCCAGTAAGTCGCGGGTTAAGCCAGTCATCAACTCTGAGTATTGCGTCATGTTATTTAATTGCGTAGCATTGTGCGTAATCGACCTATTCATTTATGGATTACTTTGTCTCCTCGTCGATTGTTTAGCAACTTATCTCGTGTAAATGCGCTTTAAATCTACTTCCTGTAAAAATGTCACCCCGGTCGGCAAGACTTCTAGGCCAGAAAGCAACCGAAGAAGCATCCGACCGAAGGGAAGAAGGTCAAAACATTGGGAAGCCCAATGTAGCCTGACACTCGCGCAGCCATCCAAATATTTGCAATGTGCGTGATGTTCTTCGTCTCCCGTACGGATGATTCGCTCTTCAGTATGCCACTGGTTCTGTGCCATCAGACGATGACGTACGATGTCACGTGCCACCAAACGATGACGTCAGCAATGACGCGCGGCCGGTGGGTTTTCAGCTGAGCCCGACAGCTATACAAACACCCAAGACAGAGTGTCTCGGAGCTTAACATATATGCGGGATTAATTCTACAAATTACTTTGAATTGACAAAGAGCACTCTAATTAATGACATAAAGCAGCGTACAACAGTCGTATTTAGTGTGGCTTTGTGTGATTCGTAAGTCAAAGTTTGATTGTTGTATGCAGGGTACGTGTTTTTTGTGTGTTAAATTAGTGGAATATTGCATGCATTTAAACACAAAATTATGTACTAGAGGGAGTTGATTGAATACATTTACACGTCGATATAATATGTACCTGTACGTCGGTACCTGTAATATCATGCGGTGCGATCAGGGGCGCAGCAAGACCTTCAGAAGGGGGGGGGGGGGCAAGCCCCTGGGAGAGGCCCCCTACCCCCACAAAAAAATACCCCTGTATATGAAAAACTCTACGGATTTCGCCCACTTTATTTTGTGAGACCCCATTTAAAAAAAATAGTTTACTTTTGATGAGCTGGATTGGACCAGGACCCTCAGTAGGCATTGTACTGAGCGAATTACTAATTTGTATTGTTACGTACAGGAGCGAAAACATATCTTAGCTGACAACAGGTGGGGTCGGTTTTTCAGTGTGGGGGCGGCTGAAATGACGAAAAAATGTACCCCATTTTGATACGTGTATTTAAGCCTTTGCAGCATTTTTTTCTGTAGATTTTCATGATATAGTAGGTAGGTATGTACTTGTTAGTTAGCGCGAATTTTTTTACGTTTTTTCCTGATTAAAACCCAGAAATATAGGCGGTGGGCCTTGTAGAGGATAATAAGCTAAAAATGCTATTAATTCAATTCAGCGTTACGACGAACCGATGACGATGACTATGGCTTCGTTATGACGATGATTACCGATGTGACGCCGCGAAGCGGCGTGAAAATGTTAATTTTAGGTGCCTCTGGTGATGCTGCCCTCAGGTCATGTGCCGCCCTCAGGCCAGATTCCGCCCCCTGGTTAGGTGCCACCTTCAAGCCAGGTGCCGCCCTCAAGCCAGGTGCCGCCCTCAGGTCACGTACCGCGTTCTGGGGGGGCACCGCCCTCATGCCAGTTGCCGCTCCCTGGTCATTTGCCGCCCCCATGCCATGTGCCGCTACCTAGTCATGTGCCGCCCTATGGCCAAAATGTTAATTTTAGGTCCTGGAAAACGAAATATTAATATTGGAACAAGACCGTGAGGTGAAATGGCTTGGGGAGATAGTCCTGGCCTGTCCCCACTAATAGCTCTTCGGTCCAGCAAATTGTGCACCGCTGGAGCAGCCTCCGGGTGCCGATCTCCTTGTCTTTGCGTTCGCGTCGCCTTTTTCGGAACTCGGAAAACTAGCTAAACATGTGGCCTACCTGGAACTTGAAAGTGAATATTTGATGAAGGGAATGGGCCCTGGGGCAGCAATTACCGCCAAGGAGGAGAGCCTCTGCCAGACACTTAATGAAATTCTTTTTCCCATTTTCCAAATTTGTATAAGTAATTGTGAAACTTGTGTCATGCCGCGAAGCGGCGCGAAATTTTCCAGTTTTTGACATTAGGTAGCTGGATTTTGACTGCACTGCAAAGGCAATTTTTACAATAAATTGTTAATTTTTCCCGCAAAAAGTGTGTGTGTGTGTGTGTGTGTGTGTGTGTGTGTGTGTGTGTGTGTGTGTGTGTGTGTGTGTGTGTGTGTGTGTGTGTGTGTGTGTGTGTGTGTGTGTGTGTGTGTGTGTGTGTGTGTGTGTATGTGGGGGAGGGGGGGGGGGGAGCGACCCTCTCCGCCTTCTAAAAGTTGGGGGAGTTTGCCCAGACCCCCCCCCCCCCCCCCCCCTGACCCTCCCGTCGGCGACTCCCCTGGCTTGCAAATATTGCAACACACCCTCTCCTGAGTAGAACATTGTTAAACTGTTTTGTATTATAACCCCCCCCCCCTCCCCCCCCCCCCCCCTCCCCCCCCCCCCCCCCGAATTCAAAATCGCATGAGACGTATCAAATTGCCGTTTTTAAACCCAAGAAACATTGCACCAGGTGGGTCAGAGTAAAATTTTAGCCCAAAACATGGCCGAAAAGTGAGGGGGCCACGGCCCCCCTGTTCCTACGCCTGATTTCCTACGCCACGATTTCCTACGTTTCCTACGCCATGATTAGCACAATAATGCAGTGCAGTCCACGCAGCGCAGTTCACATTGATGATGATTGGTGCTTAACCCGCGGCCGGGTAGGGCAAAATCACTACGTGTTCGGGTAGGGGGGGGGATACGACCTTAGCGTTTCTCCCCTAATTGAGATTGTAAGGTCTTGGGTCATTAGGTGACCTCTGAGGTCATGCCAATGATCCAAATGTCATCAAAATTGAAAATGCGTATACATTGAGTTTTATCGAGCTAGAATCGTGAATGAGCATATCATAATGCTTAATGGGTGCCAAATTCGTAATCAGCGTCACAAAATGTCATAAAAACTGCCAAATTCCAAAAAGGTCATGTCAGGTCATCTGAAGTCAGTGACCTCGGTTTACCTGTGGAAACGCATGACCCCAAGTGGAACATATAATTATGTAAAATGGATCTCAAATTTAAAATCAGCGTCACAAAATGTCCTAGATACCGCCAGAAGCCCCAATAAAGTCATCTGAGGTCATTGGAGGTCAATAACCTTAGTTGACCTCGTGAAAAGGTCAATCGAGGTAACAATCTCAGTGGAAACCACAACTGTCACCTGGAAACACCTGTGCATATGCTCCCTGAACAACAAACACTCGGAAACTGCACAAGTTACAAGCATCGATACTGCAAGACGCCAGTTGCGGCTGACATGACTTGATAAACAGGTCATAGGTCACGGGTCCTGTGGGTTAAAAATCAAAAATGTCAGAGTATGTGGGAATTTCTTTCAAAAGTAGGGTACTAAAAGTTGCAATCGAAATCGGTTGGAAACTACGCGAGTTATTCTAGAAAAAAACGAGGGGAGGTGCATCCAACCCCCCTACCCGGGCGAGGGTTAAAAAGACTATTCCACCATAACATGATATTTGAGTTGAGATAGCCATTTGTATGGCTAGGCATTGAAATTAAGTATGATAGCAGTTAAAACAACCACAATGATCTAATCCAAAAGATATTCGAGTTTGATTTTGACATCTGTAAAACATAAGGCCCAAGTGTATTTGAATAGGGTCTCTAAACCGACAGCGTCGTCTCTTTACCCAACTGGTAATGATAGTCCATTTGTTTTAGGTCAGCCTTGGAATATTTTCGTCTTTCTTTCACTTTTTCTGCGCAATAAATGTCCACAAAAAGTCGTGCCATATATTTGGCAGCACAAAGGATTTCTGTTATTAAAAAATAATCATATGACGTTACCAACCCAACTTTCGCTTAAAACTAAAAGTTGAATATCTTCCAAGATAAATTTTTTTGGGGGAAAAAAGTTCATGCCTGACATGTAGACATACAATTAAGTGTGATTTCGACAACTTTCACAAAGGTGGGACAGTCCCTGGGCGCTCCGTCAACGAAGGTCACATGGCGTCCAATGTCCATCAATGCACATTCATAATGACTTTCAAGGAAAATAAATGACCCTTGTGCTATTTCAAAATGAGGGTAGAACCACTTCATATATTTTAAAGAATGAAGTGTTACTGAAAAGACAAGGTAAAATGATTAAAAATGACTAAGGGGCATTAGCCCTCGCCTGACAGCCCCCCTTAGGGTTTTCTTAACTAGCTTTTTACACGCAAAGCACATGTTGCTGACATTTTCGGTAGCTGATTTCACAACAATCATATGTATTTCTGTCGAAATTAAATTGAAATTGGTGAAGTAGTTTGGGATATCGGTCGGCGGGGCGGAATATCGCGAGCAGACAGCGCCGAATCCGCCAAACAAGACGATATTCAGCGGTATCGCCGCGATTTTCCGAGGCGGAATTTCGCAGTGATATCGGGCGTCGAATGTGTAGTGTGCGGCCGCCTTAACCCGCGCACTGCAGGGGGCTTTGCGCCGAACACGAACTGCAGCGGGGGCTGATTTCCGCCCCCCCCCCCCCACCTGAGATCTCGAAAACTACGCTACGTAGCGAGAAGCGGGAAAACGGTATTTGATAGCTTGTTACAAGTTCTATCGAAAGTATTCAGTATTGTTTTAGGTCAGTGTCAAAATTGAGGTCACCAGAGGTCATCAAAGGTCAAATTTTCCATTTTGTCCGGTTGTAGGACATCGCTCTAGAAATTCCCATATATCTCAGAAACTATGCTAGTAAAAAACAAACGGAAAAAAGCAAACGCCAGCCAGTTGAAATTTTCAATCGCAATGATGTCCTCAAATAGATCTCAGGTCAAGATTTGAGGCTCCAGAGGTTAAAAAGAAAAAAATACGTTTTTTTGCTAAATCGTTTTTCGCTATTAACTTTTTATGTAATAACGTAAACGAAAAACAAACTTTGTCAAAAATTTAATCGATATATTGCATGAACTCCGACCAGCCACTAATCAACAAATGCGTCTTATTATGAAGCATCTATTGGTAATTTTCAATTGGAAATCGGTTCACAATTGACAGAGGTAATTACTTAAAACTGTAACCACATGCAGAATTTATCCCTAATGTATTGCAGTTACAGGTGCATGTGCTTCAATTGCGGATAAACATTGTAGCTACCGGTACTAGCCACCCATCAAAAGGTGTGGCTTTTCAAGACGAGTGTCGGTATTATTTTCAATTGGGAATCCAATGAAAATTGACAAAGTTATGGCCTAATAATTATGTATAGCTCATCACAAACTTGCCGCAAGACAGCGTAATGCAAGAACAAACATTTGCACAATTTAATCGGTATATTAAAGGTACCCATGCGACCAGCCACAAATCAAAATATGCGATATTGCCACGAAACATCTCTCTGGTAATTTCAATTGGAAATCGTTCAAATTAACCAAGTTATTTACTCAATAACCTGAAGTCCACGTGTATAATAGGGGGCATACATTCAGGATATGCTTCTACTGCAGCGAACATTGGCAGTTACAGGTAACCAGCAAGCGCACACACATTAAAAGATGTGCATTTTCAGACGAGTGTCGTCATTATTTTCAATTGGAAACCTAATGGCAATTGATAAAGCTATTGTCAATAATATGTATAGCTTATGGACACATCAGGGGGTGACACACGTCCCTTGAGCGAGCGCCGTATAGGCCACCTCGTCTGGAGCCAAACATACTTGATGTGAACGTAACTGACGGTAGATGCGCGCAGCGTACAGCCGGCGGCTAGGCGACGTCCCATGACACGGCTGCCGCCGGCGCATTAGGCCAGGGAACAGGGGGTGGGGGGGGGGGGCAGAGGGTGCTCTTGCCCCCCCCCCCCACCATTTCAGGACGCCCCCACCCTCCCCAACTTTGGCTAGGATCAGCTTAACGTTGCGGTAAAAGAAGGCTCGTATGAGACACCGAAAATATAAGGTTTTCTTCACAAAATTCGTAATTTGCAAGACAGCTTTTCTCGACCTCTGCTGCCTCGACCGCGGATTTTACCATGTTCGAGCGGGCCTGCTTTAAACTTGGGCTCTCGGGTTCGCAGAAAAACAGCCCGCCCATGAGAGGGGCCCTTCATTAGGACGGGCCCGGCATGCCACATTTTGCCAGGATCGGCCTGATCAAGACCGGGCCCCTGCCTTACTGCCATGCCAGGAATGCGCCCAGTGATATCATAATTCGAAGGAACCGGGGCTCACGACGCCTGACCGGGCCCCCTGATACACACCTTTGCCAGCACTAGGCCCCCTGCCTCGATCGGGCCTGACCAGTGGGCCAAGACCTGGCCGCTTCCAGGACCGGTCCGTATCATAATTTGCAAGGACGGACCCTGTTGTGACCGGGCCTTTGCCAGCACCGGGCCCCTGCCTCGATCGGGCTGACCAAGAACGGGACCGTATAAATAATTTGCAAGGAGTGGGCCCTGTTGTGACCGGGCCCTCTTCCTGACCGGCGCAAATGCCACGCCTTTGCCAGCACCAGGCCCCCTGCCTCGATCGAGCCTGGACCAAGAAGCCGCGCCCCTACCAGAAAAGGGGCCAGCAATTAAGAATATGCAAGGACCGGGGCTCTCGTCCTGACATGCCCCCATATCACGCCAATTTGCCAGCAACGGGCGACCCTGTCTCGATCCGGCCTGACCAAGACCAGGGCCCCCTGTCAGCGCCAGGTATGGGCCAGAATACGGGTCCATGTGATGCGTGCCCCTCAGAAATTGGGGGGTCAGCTGACCCTTTTGGACCCCCCCCCCCTCCCCTCACCTCCCTGTGTGCGCCACTGGCGAGTTTGTAACTGTCGGCTGACTACGTGTTCCGCTTGAGCGCGGCGCCGACGAAGGAGCCGGCTGCCGCCAGTGACATCATCCAGGCGGTCCACCGATTTCAAGGTCAAATGGCTTGTGTCTTACCTGGTTATAGGGGCCTTTGGAACACAATGATGCGTTTCGGAGGCGCATGACCCTGTGGAACATATAATATGTAAAAATGGATCCATATTTGAAATCAGCGTCACAAAATGTCCTAGAAACTGCCAGAGGCGCAAAAAAAGTAATATCAGGTTATCGAGGTCAGTGACCTCGGTGATCTCTGCAAAGGTCAATTCGAGTGTCACAATCTCAAGGGAAACCAACAACTATCACTCTGGGGAAACACTGTGCATATGCTGCTGAACAACACACACTATGAAACTGCACAAGTTACAAAGATCAATACTTACGGACCAGAGTTCGCCATGGGCTGGGTTGGCTCTATGGGCCATGGATGTTCCTGGGCTGGGCCTGGGCTGGGCGCTGGGCTGGCCCTGGGGCTGGGCCTGGCTGTGGCCTGGGCTGGGCCTGGGCTGGGGCCTGGGCTGGGCCTGGGCTGGGCTGGGCTGGGCCTGGGCTGGGCCTGGGCTGGGCCTGGGCTGGGCCTGGGCTGGGCCTGGGCTGGGCCTGGGCTGGGCCTGGCGCAGGGGCCTGGGCTGGCTGGGGGCTGGGCCGTGGGCTGGGCTGGGCATGGGCCTGGGCTGGGCCTGGGCTGGGCCTGGGCTGGGCCTGGGCTGGGGCCTGGTGGGCTGGGCCTGGGGCTGGGACTGGTCTGGGGCCTGGGGCTGGGCCTGGGCTGGGCCTGGGCTGGGCCTGGGGCTGGGCCTGGGCTGGGCCTGGGCTGGGGCCTGGGCTGGGCTGGGCTGGGCCTGGCTGGCCTGGGCTGGGCTCTGGCTGGGCCTGGGGCTGGGGCCTGGGCTGGGCCTGGGCTGGGCCTGGGCTGGGCCTGGGCTGGGCCTGGAGCTGGCCTGGCTGGTCCTGGGCTGGGCCTTGGCTGGGCCTGGGCTGGGCCTGGGCTGGGCCTGGGCTGGGCCTGGGCTGGGCCTGGGCTTGGCCTGGGCTGGGCCCTGGGCTGGGGCCTGGGCTGGCCTGGCTGGGCTGGGCTGGGCCTCGGGCTGGGCCTGGGCTGGGGCCTGGGCTGGGCCTGGGCTGGCCTGGGCTGGGCCTGGGCTGGGCTGGGCTGGGGCCTGGGCTGGGCCTGGGCTGGCCTGGGCTGGGCCTGGCTGGGCCTGTGGCTGGGCCTGGGCTGGGCCTGGGCTGGGCCTGGGCTGGGCCTGGGCTGGGCCTGGGCTGGGCCTGGGGCTGGGCCTGGGCTGGGCCTGGGCTGGGCCTGGGCTGGGCCTGGGCTGGGCCTGGGCTGGGCTGGTGGGCCTGGCCTGGGCTGGGGCCTGGGCTGGGCTGGGCTGGGCCCTGGGCTGGGCCTGGGCTGGGGCCTGGGGCTGGGCGGGCTGGGCTGGGCTGGGCCTGCTGGGCCTGGGCTGGGCCTGTGGCTGGCCTGGTGGGCTGGTGGCCTGGGGCTGGGCCTGGGGCTGGGCTGGGCTGGGCCTGGGCTGGGCCTGGGCTGGGCCTGGGCTGGGCCTGGGCTGGGCCTAGGGCTGGGCCTGGCTGGGCCTTGGGCTGGGTGGGCCTGGGTGGCTGGGCTCATGGGCTGGTGCCTGAGCTGGGCTGCCTGCTGGGCCTGGGCTTGGGCCTGGGCTGGGCCTGGGCTCTGGGCGCTGGGCCTGGGCTGGCGCCTGGCTGGGCTGGCTGGGCTGGGCCTGGGCTGGGCCTGGGCTGGGCCTGGCCTGGCCTGGGCTGGCCTGGGCTGGGCCTGGGCTGGGCCTGGGCTGGGCCTGGGGCTGGGCCTGGGGCTGGGCCTGGGCTGGCCTGGGCTGGGCCTGGGCTGGGCCTGGGCTGGGCCTGCTGGCCTGGGCTGGGCCTGGGCTGGGCCTGGGCTGGGCCTGGGCTGGGCCTGGGTGGGCCTGGGCTGGGCCTGGGCCTGGGCTGGGCCTGGGGCTGGGCCTGGGGCTGGGGCCTGGGCTGGGCCTGGGCTGGGGCTGTGCTGGATGGGCCTGGGCCTGGACTGGGCCTGGGCTGGGCCTGGGCTGGGGCGCTGCAACTTTAAGGAAATCACTGGGCTCTGGATGGGCCTGGGGCCTGACAATTTTGAAGTAATGTGCGCGTCGCACAAGCTCAGGTCAGAGCTCAAAAAAATATTTTAACCAGCAGTTCACTTACACAGCAACGACACTGTTGCTGTGCCTGATTTTTGTTGGGGGGGGGGGGGGGGGTGGCATAGTTGGTTCATTGTTTCACATATTATAGTATACAATTAAATATACTAAGATAATTATTGCAAATTTGTGAAAATTACTATTATATGCCTAATCTGAACGGGCCGGACCGGGCCTGGGGCCTCAATATTATGAATTTGACGCGGGCCTGAGTCCGGGCCTGGGCTTGGTGTTCATGGGCCTGGGCCGGGCCGGGTTGTGGTTGGTGGGCCCGTGACAGAACACTGCTACGGACGGCCAATTGCGCCTTGACATGACGTTGATAAACAGGTCAAAGGTCACGG
>JAXIVJ010016582.1:0-28459 GCA_036785665.1 Chirona hameri | reverse complement strand
ACCCTGCCGTCCCGCTCCCCAGTCAACACACCCCTGCCGTCCCGCTCCCCAGTCAACACACCCTGCCGTCCGCTCCCCGATCAACAAACCCTGCCGTCCCGCTCCCCGATCAACACACCCTGCCGTCCCGCTCCCAGTCAACACACCCTGCCGTCCCGCTCCCCGATCAACACACCCTGCCGACCCGCTCCCCGATCAACACACCCTGCCGTCCCGCTCCCCAGTCAACACACCCTGCCGACCCGCTCCCCGATCAACACACCCTGCCGTCCCGCTCCCCGATCAACACACCCTGCCGTCCCGCTCCCAGTCAACACACCCTGCCGTCCCGCTCCCCGATCAACAAACCCTGCCGTCCCGCTCCCCGATCAACACACCTGCCGTCCCGCTCCCCGATCAACACACCCTGCCGACCCGCTCCCCGATCAACACACCCTGCCGTCCCGCTCCCCGATCAACACACCCTGCCGTCCCGCTCCCCAGTCAACACACCCTGCCGTCCCGCTCCCCGATCAACAAACCCTGCCGTCCCGCTCCCCGATCAACACACCCTGCCGTCCCGCTCCCAGTCAACACACCCTGCCGTCCCGCTCCCCAGTCAACACACCCTGCCGTCCCGCTCCCGATCAACACACCCTGCCGACCCGCTCCCCGATCAACACACCCTGCCGTCCCCGCTCCCCAGTCAACACACCCTGCCGTCCAACTCCCCGATCAACACACCATGCCGTCCCGCTCCCCAGTCAACACACCCTGCCGTCCCGCTCCCGATCAACACACCCTGCCGTCCCGCTCCCGATCAACACACCCTGCCGTCCCGCTCCCCGATCAACACACCCTGCCGTCCCGCTCCCCGATCAACACACCCTGCCGACCCGCTCCCCGATCAACACACCCTGCCGACCCGCTCCCCGATCAACACACCCTGCCGACCCGCTCCCCGATCAACACACCCTGCCGTCCCGCTCCCCAGTCAACACACCCTGCCGTCCCGCTCCCCGATCAACACACCCTGCCGTCCCGCTCCCCGATCAACACACCCTGCCGTCCCGCTCCCCGATCAACACACCCTGCCGTCCCGCTCCCGATCAACACACCCTGCCGTCCCGCTCCCCGATCAACACACCCTGCCGTCCCGCTCCCCAGTCAACACATCCTGCCGTCCCGCTCCCGATCAACACACCCTGCTGTCCCGCTCCCGATCAACACACCCTGCTGTCCCGCTCCCAGTCAACACACCCTGCCGTCCCGCTCCCCAGTCAACGCACCTGCCGTCCCGCTCCCCGATCAACACACCCTGCCGACCCGCTCCCCGATCAACACACCCTGCCGTCCCGCTCCCCGATCAACACACCCTGCCGTCCCGCTCCCCAGTCAACACACCCTGCCGTCCCGCTCCCCGATCAACACACCCTGCCGACCCGCTCCCCGATCAACACACCCTGCCGTCCCGCTCCCCGATCAACACACCCTGCCGTCCCGCTCCCCGATCAACACACCCTGCCGTCCCGCTCCCCGATCAACACACCCTGCCGACCCGCTCCCCAGTCAACACACCCTGCCGTCCCGCTCCCCGATCAATACACCCTGCCGTCCGCTCCCCGATCAACACACCCTGCCGTCCCGCTCCCCGATCAACACACCCTGCCGTCCCGCTCCTCAGTCAACACACCCTGCCGTCCGCTCCCCGATCAACACACCCTGCCGTCCCGCTCCCCGATCAACACACCCTGCCGTCCCGCTCCCCGATCAACACACCCTGCCGTCCCGCTCCCCGATCAACACACCCTGCCGTCCGCTCCCGATCAACACACCCTGCCATCCCGCTCCCCAGTCAACACATCCTGCCGTCCCGCTCCCCGATCAACACACCTGCTGTCCCGCTCCCCGATCAACACACCCTGCTGTCCCGCTCCCCAGTCAACACACCCTGTCGTCCCGCTCCCCAGTCAACGCACCTGCCGTCCGCTCCCCGATCAACACACCCTGCCGACCCGCTCCCCGATCAACACACCTGCCGTCCCGCTCCCCGATCAACACACCCTGCCGTCCCGCTCCCCAGTCAACACACCCTGCCGTCCCGCTCCCCGATCAACACACCCTGCCGACCCGCTCCCCGATCAACACACCCTGCCGTCCCGCTCCCCGATCAACACACCCTGCCGTCCCGCTCCCCGATCAACACACCCTGCCGTCCCGCTCCCCGATCAACACACCCTGCCGACCCGCTCCCCAGTCAACACACCCTGCCGTCCCGCTCCCCGATCAACACACCCTGCCGGCCCGCTCCCGATCAACACACCCTGCCGACCCGCTCCCCGATCAACACACCCTGCCGACCCGCTCCCCGATCAACACACCCTGCGAACCGCTCCCGATCAACACACCCTGCCGACCTGCTCCCCGATCAACACACCCTGCCGACCCGCTCTCCGATCAACACACCCTGCCGACCCGCTCCCCGATCAACACACCCTGCCGACCCGCTTCCCGATCAACACACCCTGCCGACCCGCTCCCCGATCAACACACCCTGCCGTCCCGCTCCCCAGTCAACACACCCTGCCGTCCCGCTCCCCAGTCAACACACCCTGCCGTCCCGCTCCCCAGTCAACACACCCTGCCGTCCCGCTCCCCAGTCAACACACCCTGCCGTCCCGCTCCCCGATCAACACACCCTGCCGTCCCGCTCCCCAGTCAACACACCCTGCCGACCCGCTCCCCAGTCAACACACCCTGCCGTCCCGCTCCCCAGTCAACACACCCTGCCGTCCCGCTCCCAGTCAACACACCCTGCCGTCCCGCTCCCCGATCAACACACCCTGCCGTCCCGCTCCCCAGTCAACACACCCTGCAGTCCCGCTCCCCAGTCAAGACACCCTGCCGTCCCGCTCCCCAGTCAACACACCCTGCCGACCCGCTCCCCGATCAACACACCCTGCCGTCCCGCTCCCCAGTCAACACACCCTGCCGTCCCGCTCCCCAGTCAACACACCCTGCCGTCCCGCTCCCCGATCAACACACCCTGCCGTCCCGCTCCCCAGTCAACACACCCTGCCGTCCCGCTCCCCAGTCAACACACCCTGCCGTCCCGCTCCCCAGTCAACACACCCTGCCGTCCCGCTCCCCAGTCAACACACCCTGCCGACCCGCTCCCCGATCAACACACCCTGCCGTCCCGCTCCCCGATCAACACACCCTGCCGTCCCGCTCCCCGATCAACACACCCTGCCGACCCGCTCCCCGATCAACACACCCTGCCGACCCGCTCCCCAGTCAACACACCCTGCCGTCCCGCTCCCCGATCAACACACCCTGCCGACCCGCTCCCCGATCAACACACTCTGCCGACCCGCTTCCCAGTCAACACACCCTGCCGTCCCGCTCCCCGATCAACACACCCTGCCGACCCGCTCCCCGATCAACACACCCTGCCGACCCGGTCCCCAGTCAACACACCCTGCCGTCCCGCTCCCCAGTCAACACACCCTGCCGTCCCGCTCCCCAGTCAACACACCCTGCCGTCCCGCTCCCCAGTCAACACACCCTGCCGTCCGCTCCCCAGTCAACACACCCTGCCGACCCGCTCCCCAGTCAACACACCCTACTGTCCCGCTCCCCAGTCAACACACCCTGCCGACCCGCTCCCCGATCAACACACCCTTCCGTCCCGCTCCCCAGTCAACACACCCTGCTGTCCCGCTCCCCGATCAACACACCTTGCCGTCCCGCTCCCCAGTCAACACACCCTGCTGTCCCGCTCCCCGATCAACACACCCTGCCGTCCCGCTCCCGATCAACACACCCTGCCGTCCCGCTCCCCGATCAACACACCCTGCCGTCCCGCTCCCCGAACAACACACCCTGCCGTCCCGCTCCCCAGTCGACACACCCTGCTGTCCCGCTCCCCGATCAACACACCCTGCCGTCCCGCTCCCCGATCAACACACCCTGCCGTCCCGCTCCCCAGTCAACACACCCTGCTGTCCCGCTCCCCGATCAACACACCCTGCCGACCCGCTCCCGCTCAACACACCCTGCCGTCCCGCTCCCCAGTCAACACACCCTGCTGTCCCGCTCCCCGATCAACACACCCTGCCGTCCCGCTCCCCGATCAACACACCCTGCCGTCCCGCTCCCCGATCAACACACCCTGCCGTCCCGCTCCCGATCAACACACCCTGCCGTCCCGCTCCCCGATCAACACACCCTGCCGTCCCGCTCCCCAGTCAACACACCCTGCTGTCCCGCTCCCCGATCAACACACCCTGCCGTCCGCTCCCAGTCAACACACCCTGCCGTCCCGCTCCACAGTCAACACACCCTGCCGTCCCGCTACCCCAGTCAACACATCCTGCCGTCCCGCTCCCCAGTCAACACACCCTGCCGTCCCGCTCCCCAGTCAACACACCCTGCCGTCCCGCTCCCAGTCAACACACCCTGCTGTCCCGCTCCCGATCAACACACCCTGCCGTCCAGCTCCCCAGTCAACACACCCTGCCGACCCGCTCCCCGATCAACACACCCTGCCGTCCCGCTCCCAGTCCTGCTGTACCGCTCCCCAGTCAACACACCCTGCCGACCCGCTCCCGATCAACACACCCTGCCGACCCGCTCCCCAGTCAACACACCCTGCCGACCCGCTCCCCGATCAACACACCCTGCCGTCCCGCTCCCCAGTCAACACACCCTGCCGTCCCGCTCCCCAGTCAACACACCCTGCCGACCCGCTCCCCGATCAACACACCCTGCCGACCCGCTCCCAGTCAACACACCCTGCCGACCCGCTCCCCGATCAACACACCCTGCCGTCCCGCTCCCCAGTCAACCCACCCTGCCGTCCCGCTCCCCAGTCAACACACCCTGCCGTCCCGCTCCCAGTCAACACACCCTGCCGTCCCGCTGCCCAGTCAACACACCCTGCTGTCCCGCTCCCCGATCAACACACCCTGCCGTCCCGCTCCCCAGTCAACACACCCTGCCGACCCGCTCCCCGATCAACACACCCTGCCGTCCCGCTCCCAGTCCTGCTGTACCGCTCCCCAGTCAACACACCCTGCTGTCCCGCTCCCCAATCAACACACCCTGCCGTCCCGCTCCCCAGTCAACACACCCTGTCGTCCCGCTCCCCAGTCAACACACCCTGCCGTCCGCTCCCCAGTCAACACACCCTGCCGTCCCGCTCCCCAGTCAACACACCCTGCCGTCCCGCTCCCAGTCAACACACCCTGCTGTCCCGCTCCCCAGTCAACACACCCTGCTGTCCCGCTTCCCAGTCAACACACCCTGTTGTCCCGCTCCCCAGTCAACACACCCTTCTGTCCCGTTCCCCAGTCAACACACCCTGTTGTCCCGCTCCCCAGTCAACACACCCTGCTGTCCCGCTCCCCAGTCAACACACCCTGCTGTTCCGCTCCCCAGTCAACACACCCTGCTGTCCGCTTCCCAGTCAACACACCCTGTTGTCCCGCTCCCCAGTCAACACACCCTGTTGTTCCGCTCCCCAGTCAACACACCCTGCTGTCCCGCTCCCCAGTCAACACACCCTGCTGTCCGCTCCCAGTCAACACACCCTGTTGTCCCGCTCCCCAGTCAACACACCCTGTTGTCCCGCTCCCCAGTCAACACAACCTGCCGTCCCGCTCCCCAGTCAACACACCCTGCCGTCCCGCTCCCCAGTCAACACACCCTGCTGTCCCGTTCCCCAGTCACCACACCCTGCTGTCCCGCTCCCCAATCAACACACCCTGTTGTCCCGCTCCCCAGTCAACACACCCTGCCGTCCCGCTCCCGCTCCCCAGTTAACACACCCTGCTGTCCCGCTCCTAGTCAACACACCCTGCTGCCCCGCTCCTTAGTTAACACACCATGCTGTCCCGCTACCCAAACACATCCTGCTCTCCCGCTCCCTAGTCAACACACCCTGCTGTCCCGCTCCCCAGTCAACACACCCTGTTGTACCGCTCCCCATTCAACATACCCTGCTGTCCCGCTCCCAGTCAACACACTCTGCCGTCCCGCTCTCCAGTCAACAAACCCTGCTGTCCCGCTCCCCAGTCAACACACCCCGCTGTCCCGCTATCCAGTCCTGCCGTCCCGCTCCCCAGTCAACACACCCTGCTGTCCCGCACCCCAAACACACCCTGCTGTCCCGCTCCCCAGTCAACACACCCTGCCGTCCCGCTCCCCAGTCAACACACCCTGCCGTCCCACTCCCCAGTCCTGCTGTACCGCTCCCCAGTCAACACACCCTGCTGTCTCGCTCCCCAAACACACCCTGCTGTCCCGCTCCCTAGTCAACACACCCTGCTGTCCCGCTCCCCAGTCAACACACCCTGTTGTACCGCTCCCCAGTCAACATACCCTGCTGTCCCGCTCCCCAGTCAACACACCCTGCCGTCCCGCTCCCCAGTCAACACACCCTGCTGTCCCGCTCCCAAGTCAACACACCCTGCTGTCCCGCTCCCCAGTCCTGTCGTCCCGCTCCCCAGTCAACACACCCTGCCTTCCCGCTCCCCAGTCAACACACCCTGCTGTCCCGCTCCCCAGTCAACACACCCTGCTGTCCCGCTCCCCAGTCAACACACCCTGCCGTCCCGCTCCCGCTTCCCAGTTAACACACCCTGCTGTCCCGCTCCCCAGTCCTGCTGTCCCGCTCCCCAGTCAACACACCCTGCTGTCCCGCTCCCCAGTCAACACACCCTGCCGTCCCGCTCCCGCTCCCCAGTTAACACACCCTGCTGTCCCGCTCCCCAGTCCTGCCGTCCCGCTCCCCAGTCAACACACCCTGCTGTCCCGCTCCCCAGTCAACACACCCTGCCGTCCCGCTCCCGCTCCCCAGTTAACACACCCTGCTGTCCCGCTCCCCAGTCCTGCCGTCCAGCTCCCCAGTCAACACACCCTGCCGTCCCGCTCCCCAGTCAACACACCCTGCCGTCCCGCTTCCCAGCCAACACACCCTGCCGTTGCGCTCCCCAGTCAACACACCCTGCTGTCCCGCTCCCCAGTCCTGCCGTCCCGCTACCCAGTCAACACACCCTGCCGTCCCGCTCCTCAGTCAACACACCCTGCCGTCCCGCTCCCCAGTCAACACACCCTGCCGTCCCGCTCCCCAGCCAACACACCCTGCCGTCCCGCTCCCCAGTCAACACACCCTGCCGTCCCGCTCCCCAGTCAACACACCCTGCCGTCCCGCTCCCCAGTCCTGCTGTACCGCTCCCCAGTCAACACACCCTGCTGTCCCGCTCCCCAGTCAACACACCCTGTTGTACCGCTCCCCAGTCCTGCCGTCCCGCTCCCCAGTCAACACACCCTGCCGTCCCGCTCCCCGGTCCTGCTGTACCGCTCCCCAGTCAACACACCCTGCTGTCCCGCTCCCCAGTCAACACACCCTGCTGTCCCGCTCCCCAGTCCTGCCGTCCCGCTCCCCAGTCAACACACCCTGCTGTCCCGCTCCCCAGTCAACACACCCTGCTGTCCCGCTCCCCAGTCAACACACCCTGCTGTTCCGCTCCCCAGTCAACACACCCTGCCGTCCCGCTCCCCAGACAACACACCCTGCTGTCCCGCTCCCCAGTCAACACACCCTGCCGTCCCGCTCCCGCTCCCCAGTTAACACACCCTGCTGTCCCGCTCCCTAGTCAACACACCCTGCTGTGCCGCTCCCTAGTCAACACACCCTGCTGTCCCGCTCCTTAGTCAACACACCCTGCTGTCCCGCTCCCCAAACACACCCTGCCGTCCCGCTCCCCAGTCAACACACCCTGCTGTCCCGCTCCCTAGTCAACACACCCTGCTGTCCCGCTCCCTAGTCAACACACCCTGCTGTGCTGCTCCCTAGTCAACACACCCTGCTGTCCCGCTCCTTAGTCAACACACCCTGCTGTCCCGCTCCCCAAACACATCCTGCTCTTCCGCTCCTTAGTCAACACACCCTGCTGTCCCGCTCCTTAGTCAACACACCCTGCCGTCCCGCTCCCCAGTCAACACACCCTGCTGTTCTGCTCCCCTGTCAACACACCCTGCTGTCCCGCTCCCCAGTCAACACACCCTGTTGTACCGCTCCCCAGTCCTGCCGTCCCGCTCCCCAGTCAACACACCCTGCCGTCCCGCTCCTTAGTCAACACACCCTGCTGTTCCGCTCCCCAGTCAACACACCCTGCTGTCCCGCTCCCCAGTCAACACACCCTGTTGTACCGCTCCCCAGTCAACATACCCTGCTGTCCCGCTCCCCAGTCAACACACCCTGCTGTCCCGCTCCCCAGTCAACACACCCTACTGTCCCGCTACCCAGTCCTGCCGTCCCGCTCCCCAGTCAACACACCCTGCCGTCCCGCTCCCGCTCCCCAGTTAACACAGCCCGCTGTCCCGCTCCCCAGTCAACACACCCTGCCGTCCCGCTCCCCAGTCAACACACCCTGATGTCCCGCTCCCCAGTCAACACACCCTGCCGTCCCGCTCCCCAGTCAACACACCCTGCTGTCCCGCTTCCCAGTCAACACACCCTGTTGTCCCGCTCCCCAGTCCTGCCGTCCCGCTCCCCAGTCAACACACCCTGCTGTCCCGCTCCCCAGTCAACACACCCTGCTGTCCCGCTCCCAGTCAACACACCCTGCTGTCCCGCTCCCCAGTTAACACAGCCCGCTGTGCCGCTCTCAGACAATATACTCTGCTGCCTAGATGGTCTACACAATCGTTGTCATGGCGTAGTGGACAGTATACATTTTATATTTGGTGTTTCTCCGTTTTTCATGTACATGCGATTAGGCAGCTACCATTGATAGCTACCTTACCAGCTAGCATTGATAGCTACCTTACCAACTACCTTTGATATTTGATGGCAATGCACCTGTTCAGTTTCCGACCGTTAGGGGCGTTTTTATTGTTTTCTTGGTTTGTATCATATCTCATATCATGAGTTTTAGGTAAAACATAAATATGGTTCTTATTGATATGATGCTTCTAATCCACCATTGATGGGGGGGGGCTTCTAATCCGCCATTGATGGGGGGGGAGCTTCTAATCTGCCATTGAGGGGGGGCTTCTAATCCGCCATTGATGGGGGGGGGGGGCTTCTAATCCGCCATTGATGGGGGGGCTTCTAATCCGCCATTGATGGGGGGGGGGCTTCTAATCCGCCATTGATGAGGGGGCTTCTAATCCGCCATTGATGGGGGGGCTTCTAATCCGCCATTGATGGGGGCTTCTAATCCGCCATTGATGGGGGGGGGGCTTCTAATCCGCCATTGATGGGGGGGGGGCTTCTAATCCGCCATTGATGGGGGGGGGATTTCTAATCCGCCATTGATGGGGGGGGGGGGCTTCTAATCCGCCATTGATGGGAAGGGGGCTTCTAATCCGCCATTGATGGGGGGGGGGCGGGGGTTTCTATTCCGCCATTGATAGGGGGGGGGCTTCTAATCCCCCATTGATTGGGGGGGGGGGCTTCTAATCCGCCATTGATGGGGGGGGCTTCTAATCCGCCATTGATGGGGGGGGGCTTCTCATCCGCCATTGATGGGGGGGGGGGCTTATAATCCACCATTGATGGGGGGGGGCTTCTAATCCGCCATTGCTGGGGGGGGCTTCTAATCCGCCATTGATGGGGGGGCTTCTAATCCGCCATTGATGGGGGGGGGGCTTCTAATCCGCCATTGATGGGGGGCTTCTAATCCGCCATTGATGGGGGGCTTCTAATCCACCATTGATGGGGGGGCTTCTAATCCGCCATTGATGGGGGGCTTCTAATCCGCTATTGATGGGGGCTTCTAATCCGCCATTGATGGGGGGGCTTCTAATCCGCCATTGATGGGGGGGGCTTCTAATCCGCCATTGATGGGGAAGGCTTCTAATCCGCCATTGATGGGGGGGGGGCTTCTAATCCGCCATTGATGGGGGGGGGGCTTTTAATCCGCAATTGATAGGGGGGGCTTCTAATCCGCCATTGATGGGGGGGCTTCTAATCCGCCATTGATGGGGGGGGGGCTTCTAATCCGCCATTGATGGGGGGGGGGGCTTCTAATCCGCCATTGATGGGGGGGGGCTTCTAATCCGCCATTGAGGGGGGCTTCTAATCCGCCATTGATGGGAGGGGGGCTTCTAATCCGCTATTGATGGGGGGGGGCTTCTAATCCGCCATTGATGGGGGGGCTTCTAACCCGCCATTGATGGGGAGGGGGCTTCTAATCCGCCATTGATGGGGGGGGGCTTCTAATCCGCCATTGATGGGGGGGCTTCTAATCCGCCATTGATGGGGGGGCTTCTAATCCGCCATTGATGGGGGGGCTTCTAATCCGCCATTGATGGGGGGGGGGCTTCTAATCCGCCATTGATGGGGGGGGCTTCTAATCCGCCATTGATGGGGGGGCTTCTAATCCGCCATTGATGGGGGGGGGGCTTCTAATCCGCCATTGATGGGGGAGGGAGCTTCTAATCCGCCATTGATGGGGGGCTTCTAATCCGTCATTGATGGGGGGGATTCTAATCCGCCATTGATGGGGGGGGGGGGGGCTTCTAATCCGCCATTGATGGGGGGCGGGCTTCTAATCCGCCATTGATGGGGGGGGGGCTTCTAATCCGCCATTGATGGGGGGGGGGCTTCTAATCCGACATTGATGGGGGGGGGCTTCTAATCCGCCATTGATGGGGGAGGGCTTCTAATCCGCCATTGATGGGGGGGCTTCTAATCCGCCATTGATGGGGGGGCTTCTAATCCGCCATTGATGGGGGGGCTTCTAATCCGCCATTGATGGGGGGGGCTTATAATCCGCCATTGATGGGGGGGCTTCTAATCCGCCATTGATGGGGGGGCTTCTAATCCGCCATTGATGGGGGGGGGGGGCTTCTAATCCGCCATTGATGGGGGGGCTTCTAATCCGCCATTGATGGGGGGGGGGCAAATGTCTCCCCCTGACGAACTTTCGCAATAGCTCATAAACCAATAGCACCTTGAACGTGAAACTTTGAGTACTTTCTTCTACATCAATTCTACGTATTCTTTACAAAAAAAATAAAGCAATTTCGTTGAAAAGTGTTCAACATATAACGCATTTCTTGACGTCACTACACACGAATTTGACGAAAAAATCAGCTTAAATTTAACAGATCGTATAAAGTCCATATTTTGTGCAAAATGCAATACAAAGAACGTCAGAAGATAGCAAATGGCAAGGGTTACAGAATGGCTATGTGGGATGTTTGACAATTTTGGCTCATGACACAAACAAATAAAAAAAACGTAAACAAATGCCCATAATATAACTTGTCAAAGATATTCAAACAACCGGGATATATGTTTAAGAAATACATATGGCTAAATCCCAAAGCAAATTTAAAAACAATATCCCCATTTTGGCTGACTTTGGCTCCTAAAGTATGAGTAACTCATTATGTTTGTTATTGCCTTTTTAGGTTTGTAATGCTCAGCTACGAACAAGTAAATGTCTCCACTGTATTTCTGAGGCGAAACTGGACCAGAAACGTGCCACCCTAACAGCTACGAACAAGTAAATGTCTCAACTGTATTTCTGAGGCGAAACTGGACCAGAAACGTGCCACCCTAACAGCTACGAACAAGTAAATGTCTCCACTGTATTTCTGAGGCGAAACTGGACCAGAAACGTGCCACCCTAACAGCTACAAACAAGTAAATGTCTCCACTGTATTTCTGAGGCGAAACTGGACCAGAAACGTGCCACCCTAACAGCTACGAACAAGTAAATGTCTCCACTGTATTTCTGAGGCGAAACTGGACCAGAAACGTGCCACCCTAACAGCTACGAACAAGCAAATGTATCCACTGTATTTCTGAGGCGAAACTGGACCAGAAACATGCCACCCTAACAGCTACGAACAAGTAAATGTCTCCACTGTATTTCTGAGGCGAAACTGGACCAGAAACGTGCCTTTGATGTAGATTTATCAATTTAGAATGTTTGTGTTATGTAACCTGACCTTGATGAGCTGGACATTAACTTCACTTAACCCGCGCCGTACCGGGGGTGTGTGTTTAGACCCCCTCCCCTCAGGTTTTTCGAGGATAGCGGAAAAACGGCGGCGCGCAGTGCCGCCGGTTTTGGCACAGGTGTTCGGGCATCAATTGCACTCTAATGCAAATAAATAAATCCTCGGGTCATCTCAGGTCAGGTCACCAGACCACACCAGGTCACCAGGTCACCAGGTCAGGTCAGTCAACACACCCTGCCGTCCCGCTCCCCAGTCAACACACCCTGCCGTCCCGCTCCCCAGTCAACACACCCTGCTGTCCCGCTCCCCAGTCAACACACCCTGCCGACCCGCTCCCCGATCAACACACCCTGCCGTCCCGCTCCCCGATCAACACACCCTGCCGTCCCGCTCCCCGATCAACACACCCTGCCGACCCGCTCCCCGATCAACACACCCTGCCGACCCGCTCCCCAGTCAACACACCCTGCCGTCCCGCTCCCCGATCAACACACCCTGCCGACTCGCTCCCCGATCAACACACCCTGCCGACCCGCTCCCCAGTCAACACACCCTGCCGTCCCG
This sequence comes from Chirona hameri, assembly GCA_036785665.1. Taxonomy (NCBI): domain Eukaryota; kingdom Metazoa; phylum Arthropoda; class Thecostraca; order Balanomorpha; family Balanidae; genus Chirona; species Chirona hameri. The sequence continues at coordinate 15,931 of JAXIVJ010016582.1, read as the reverse complement.
CTCCCCGATCAACACACCCTGCCGTCCCGCTCCCCGATCAACACACCCTGCCGTCCCGCTCCCCGATCAACACACCCTGCCGACCCGCTCCCCGATCAACACACCCTGCCGACCCGCTCCCCAGTCAACACACCCTGCCGTCCCGCTCCCCGATCAACACACCCTGCCGACCAGCTCCCCGATCAACACACCCTGCCGACCCGCTCCCCAGTCAACACACCCTGCCGTCCCGCTCCCCGATCAACACACCCTGCCGTCCCGCTCCCCAGTCAACACACCCTGCCGTCCCGCTCCCCAGTCAACACACCCTGCCGTCCCGCTGCCCAGTCAACACACCCTGCCGTCCCGCTCCCCAGTCAACACACCGTGCCGTCCCGCTCCCCAGTCAACACACCCTGCCGACCCGCTCCCCAGTCAACACACCCTACTGTCCCGCTCCCCAGTCAACACACCCTGCCGACCCGCTCCCCGATCAACACACCCTGCCGTCCCGCTCCCCAGTCAACACACCCTGCCGTCCCGCTCCCCGATCAACACTCCCTGCCGTCCCGCTCCCCGATCAACACACCCTGCCGTCCCGCTCCCCAGTCAACACACCCTGCTGTCCCGCTCCCCGATCAACACACCCTGCCGTCCCGCTCCCCGATCAACACACCCTGCCGTCCCGCTCCCCAGTCAACACACCCTGCTGTCCCGCTCCCCGATCAACACACCCTGCCGACCCGCTCCCCGCTCAACACACCCTGCCGTCCCGCTCCCCAGTCAACACACCCTGCTGTCCCGCTCCCCGATCAACACACCCTGCCGTCCCGCTCCCCGATCAACACACCCTGCCGTCCCGCTCCCCGATCAACACACCCTGCCGTCCCGCTCCCCGATCAACACACCCTGCCGTCCCACTCCCCGATCAACACACCCTGCCGTCCCGCTCCCCAGTCAACACACCCTGCTGTCCCGCTCCCCGATCAACACACCCTGCCGTCCCGCTCCCCAGTCCTGCTGTACCGCTCCCCAGTCAACACACCCTGCTGTCCCGCTCCCCAATCAACACACCCTGCCGTCCCGCTCCCCAGTCAACACACCCTGTCGTCCCGCTCCCCAGTCAACACACCCTGCCGTCGCGCTCCCCAGTCAACACACCCTGCCGTCCCGCTCCCCAGTCAACACACCCTGCCGTCCCGCTCCCCAGTCAACACACCCTGCTGTCCCGTTCCCCAGTCAACACACCCTGCTGTCCCGCTTCCCAGTCAACACACCCTGTTGTCCCGCTCCCCAGTCAACACACCCTTCTGTCCCGTTCCCCAGTCAACACACCCTGTTGTCCCGCTCCCCAGTCAACACACCCTGCTGTCCCGCTCCCCAGTCAACACACCCTGCTGTCCCGCTCCCCAGTCAACACACCCTGCTGTCCCGCTTCCCAGTCAACACACCCTGTTGTCCCGCTCCCCAGTCAACACACCCTGTTGTTCCGCTCCCAAGTCAACACACCCTGCTGTCCCGCTCCCCAGTCAACACACCCTGCTGTCCCGCTCCCCAGTCAACACACCCTGTTGTCCCGCTCCCCAGTCAACACACCCTGTTGTCCCGCTCCCCAGTCAACACACCCTGCCGTCCCGCTCCCGCTTCCCAGTTAACACACCCTGCTGTCCCGCTCACCAGTCCTGCTGTCCCGCTCCCCAGTCAACACACCCTGCCGTCCCGCTCCCGCTCCCCAGTTAACACACCCTGCTGTCCCGCTCCCCAGTCCTGCCGTCCCGCTCCCCAGTCAACACACCCTGCTGTCCCGCTCCCCAGTCAACACACCCTGCCGTCCCGCTCCCGCTCCCCAGTTAACACACCCTGCTGTCCCGCTCCCCAGTCCTGCCGTCCCGCTCCCCAGTCAACACACCCTGCCGTCCCGCTCCCCAGTCAACACACCCTGCCGTCCCGCTTCCCAGCCAACACACCCTGCCGTTCCGCTCCCCAGTCAACACACCCTGCTGTCCCGCTCCCCAGTCCTGCCGTCCCGCTACCCAGTCAACACACCCTGCCGTCCCGCTCCCCAGTCAACACACCCTGCCGTCCCGCTCCCCAGTCAACACACCCTGCCGTCCCGCTCCCCAGCCAACACACCCTGCCGTCCCGCTCCCCAGTCAACACACCCTGCCGTCCCGCTTCCCAGTCAACACACCCTGCCGTCCCGCTCCCCAGTCCTGCTGTACCGCTCCCCAGTCAACACACCCTGCTGTCCCGCTCCCCAGTCAACACACCCTGTTGTACCGCTCCCCAGTCCTGCCGTCCCGCTCCCCAGTCAACACACCCTGCCGTCCCGCTCCCCGGTCCTGCTGTACCGCTCCCCAGTCAACACACCCTGCTGTCCCGCTCCCCAGTCAACACACCCTGCTGTCCCGCTCCCCAGTCCTGCCGTCCCGCTCCCCAGTCAACACACCCTGCCGTCCCGCTCCCCAGTCAACACACCCTGCTGTCCCGCTCCCCAGTCAACACACCCTGCTGTCCCGCTCCCCAGTCAACACACCCTGCTGTTCCGCTCCCCAGTCAACACACCCTGCCGTCCCGCTCCCCAGACAACACACCCTGCTGTCCCGCTCCCCAGTCAACACACCCTGCCGTCCCGCTCCCGCTCCCCAGTTAACACACCCTGCTGTCCCGCTCCCTAGTCAACACACCCTGCTGTGCCGCTCCCTAGTCAACACACCCTGCTGTCCCGCTCCTTAGTCAACACACCCTGCTGTCCCGCTCCCCAAACACACCCTGCCGTCCCGCTCCCCAGTCAACACACCCTGCTGTCCCGCTCCCCAGTTAACACAGCCCGCTGTGCCGCTCTCAGACAATATACTCTGCTGCCTAGATGGTCTACACAATCGTTGTCATGGCGTAGTGGACAGTATACATTTTATATTTGGTGTTTCTCCGTTTTTCATGTACATGCGATTAGGCAGCTACCATTGATAGCTACCTTACCAGCTAGCATTGATAGCTACCTTACCAACTACCTTTGATATTTGATGGCAATGCACCTGTTCAGTTTCCGACCGTTAGGGGTGTTTTTATTGTTTTCTTGGTTTGTATCATATCTCATATCATGAGTTTTAGGTAAAACATAAATATGGTTCTTATTGATATGATGCTTCTAATCCGCCATTGATGGGGGGGGCTTCTAATCCGCCATTGATGGGGGGGGGGGCTTCTAATCCGCCATTGATGGGGGGGGGCTTCTAATCCGCCATTGATGGGGGGGGCTTCTAATCCGCCATTGATGAGGGGGGCTTCTAATCCGCCATTGACGGGGGGGCTTCTAATCCGCCATTGATGGGGGGGGGGGGGCTTCTAATCCGCCATTGATGGGGGGGGGGCTTCTAATCCGCCATTGATGGGGGGCTTCTAATCCGCCATTGATGGGGTGGGGCTTCTAATCCGCCATTGACGGGGGGGGGCTTCTAATCCGCCATTGATGGGGGGGGGCTTCTAATCCGCCATTGATGGGGAGGCTTCTAATCCGCCATTGATGGGGGGGCTTCTAATCCGCCATTGATGGGGGGGCTTCTAATCCCCCATTGATTGGGGGGGGGCTTCTAATCCGCCATTGATGGGGGGGGGGGCTTCTAATCCGCCATTGATGGGGGGGGGGGGCTTCTAATCCGCCATTGATAGGGGGGGGGGGGGTTCTAATCCGCCATTGAGGGGGGGGGGGCTTCTAATCCGCCATTGATGGGGGGGCTTCTAATCCGCCATTGATGGGGGGGGGGGGCTTCTAATCCGCCATTGATAGGGGGGCTTCTAATCCGCCATTGATGGGGGGGGCTTCTAATCCGCCATTGATGGGGGGGGGGCTTCTAATCCGCTATTGATGGGGGGGGGGGGGTTTCTAATCCGCCATTGATGGGGGGCTTCTAATCCGCCATTGATGGGGGGGGGCTTCTAATCCGCCATTGATGGGGGGGGCTTCTAATCCGCCATTGATGGGGGGGGCTTCTAATCCGCTATTGATGGGGGGGCTTCTAATCCGCCATTGATGGGGGGGGCTTCTAATCTGCCATTGAGGGGGGGGGGCTTCTAATCCGCCATTGATGGGGGGGGCTTCTAATCCGCCATTGATGGGGGGGCTTCTAATCCGCCATTGATGGGGGGGGGGGGCTTCTAATCCGCCATTGATGGGGGGGGGGGGGGCTTCTAATCCGCCATTGATGGGGGGCTTCTAATCCGCCATTGATGGGGGGGGGGGGCTTCTAATCCGCCATTGATGGGGGGGGCTTCTAATCCGCCATTGATGGGGGGGGGGGGGGGTTCTAATCCGCCATTGCTGGGGGGGGGCTTCTAATCCGCCATTGATGGGGAGGGGGCTTCTAATCCGCCATTGATGGGGGGGGGGGGGCTTCTAATCCGCCATTGATAGGGGGGGGGGCTTCTAATCCGCCATTGATTGGGGGGGGGCTTCTAATCCGCCATTGATGGGGGGGCTTCTAATCCGCCATTGATGGGGGGGGGCTTCTCATCCGCCATTGATGGGGGGGGGGGGCTTCTAATCCGCCATTGATGGGGGGGGGCTTCTAATCCGCCATTGCTGGGGGGGGGGGCTTCTAATCCGCCATTGATGGGGGGGGGGCTTCTAATCCGCTATTGATGGGGGGCTTCTAATCCGCCATTGATGGGGGGCTTCTAATCCGCCATTGATGGGGGGCTTCTAATCCGCCATTGATGGGGGGGGGGCTTCTAATCCGCCATTGATGGGGGCTTCTAATCCGCCATTGATGGGGGGCTTCTAATCCGCCATTGATGGGGGGGCTTCTAATCCGCCATTGATGGGGGGGGGGCTTCTAATCCGCAATTGATGGGGAAGGCTTCTAATCCGCCATTGATGGGGGGGGGGGCTTCTAATCCGCCATTGATGGGGGGGGCTTCTAATCCGCCATTGATGGGGGGGGGGGGGGCTTCTAATCCGCCATTGATGGGGGGGCTTCTAATCCGCCATTGATGGGGGGGGGGAGGCTTCTAATCCGCCATTGATGGGGGGGGGCTTCTAATCCGCCATTGAGGGGGGCTTCTAATCCGCCATTGATGGGAGGGGGGCTTCTAATCCGCTATTGATGGGGGGGGCTTCTAATCCGCCATTGATGGGGGGGGGCTTCTATTCCGCCATTGATGGGGAGGGGGCTTCTAATCCGCCATTGATGGGGGGGGGGGGCTTCTAATCCGCCATTGATGGGGGGGGCTTCTAATCCGCCATTGATGGGGGGCTTCTAATCCGCCATTGATGGGGGGGCTTCTAATCCGCCATTGATGGGGGGGGGCTTCTAATCCGCCATTGATGGGGGGGCTTCTAATCCGCCATTGATTGGGGGGGGGGCTTCTAATCCGCCATTGATGGGGGGGGGGGCTTCTAATCCGCCATTGAGGGGGGCTTCTAATCCGCCATTGATGGGGGGGGGGGCTTCTAATCCGCCATTGATGGGAGGGGGGGGGGGCTTCTAATCCGCCATTGATGGGGGGGCTTCTAATCCGCCATTGATGGGGGGGGCTTCTAATCCGCCATTGATGGGGGGCTTCTAATCCGCCATTGATGGGGGGGCTTCTAATCCGCCATTGATAGGGGAGGGCTTCTAATCCGCCATTGATGGGGGGGGGCTTCTAATCCGCCATTGATGGGGGGGGGCTTCTAATCCGCCATTGATGGGGGGGGGCTTATAATCCGCCATTGATGGGGGGGCTTCTAATCCGCCATTGATGGGGGGGGGCTTCTAATCCGCCATTGATGGGGGGGGCTTCTAATCCGCCATTGATGGGGGGGCTTCTAATCCGCCATTGATGGGGGGCTTCTAATCCGCCATTGATGGGGGGGGCAAATGTCTCCCCCTGACGAACTTTCGCAATAGCTCATAAACCAATAGCACCTTGAACGTGAAACTTTGAGTACTTTCTTCTACATCAATTCTACGTATTCTTTACAAAAAAAAATAAAGCAATTTCGTTGAAAAGTGTTCAACATATAACGCATTTCTTGACGTCACTACACACGAATTTGACGAAAAAATCAGCTTAAATTTAACAGATCGTATAAAGTCCATATTTTGTGCAAAATGCAATACAAAGAACGTCAGAAGATAGCAAATGGCAAGGGTTACAGAATGGCTATGTGGGATGTTTGACAATTTTGGCTCATGACACAAACAAATAAAAAAAACGTAAACAAATGCCCATAATATAACTTGTCAAAGATATTCAAACAACCGGGATATATGTTTAAGAAATACATATGGCTAAATCCCAAAGCAAATTTAAAAACAATATCCCCATTTTGGCTGACTTTGGCTCCTAAAGTATGAGTAACTCATTATGTTTGTTATTACCTTTTTAGGTTTGTAATGCTCAGCTACGAACAAGTAAATGTCTCCACTGTATTTCTGAGGCGAAACTGGACCAGAAACGTGCCACCCTAACAGCTACGAACAAGTAAATGTCTCCACTGTATTTCTGAGGCGAAACTGGACCAGAAACGTGCCACCCTAACAGCTACGAACAAGTAAATGTCTCCACTGTATTTCTGAGGCGAAACTGGACCAGAAACGTGCCACCCTAACAGCTACGAACAAGTAAATGTCTCCACTGTATTTCTGAGGCGAAACTGGACCAGAAATGTGCCACCCTAACAGCTACGAACAAGTAAATGTCTCCACTGTATTTCTGAGGCGAAACTGGACCAGAAACGTGCCTTTGATGCAGATTTATCAATTTAGAATGTTTGTGTTATGTAACCTGACCTTGATGAGCTGGACATTAACTTCACTTAACCCGCGCCGTACCGGGGGTGTGTGTTTAGACCCCCTCCCCTCAGGTTTTTCGAGGATAGCGGAAAAACGGCGGCGCGCAGTGCCGCCGGTTTTGGCACAGGTGTTCGGGCATCAATTGCACTCTAATGCAAATAAATAAATCCTCGGGTCATCTCAGGTCAGGTCACCAGACCAGGGCACGCGACCCCACCTCCAAAAGAACTTGTGGTCGTACCACAGTCACAGTTTACGGATGATCGGTTTTACACTTACAGGATTTCATAACGTCATATATATCTACAATCCGTGTATCCTGGATTTTTTCATATCAGCGACCTAAGGTCGGGTCAATTTCGTGACCTCCCCATTATAAGCCAATGGAGAATATTGAAATGCTTCCTATTCCAAGGATACGCAAGACATCAGTCTAATTCCTTCTGGATCATGTTATTATAATCCATTCTTGATGCCCTAGATGCCATTTCTGTTCAGTGACCCCTACAGGGTCAGCCGAGGGCATCCGAGGCCACCAACAGTTGTATTACAATAACTCTCGACATAATGACAATAGAGAAGTGAAACCGACACCAATGTGTTTGTCTCGTCGTGGCACATCTTTCCATATGCAACATGACCTACTTGACTCACCACTTGACCTTGACCTGAGGTCAAATTTGTATGTTGACCTAACCTAGTCCACACTAACATCAGTCGAAGCGCCTTGACGAGACAAACACAATGGCATCAACATTATTGCAATTTCGTTATTATGGAAAACGCTATCCGTGTAAAACTGTTTTGTAAAAATAGCCTTTTTGACATTTGATGAGCTCTGGAGCCTCAAATATTAATCTGAGATAAAATCAGAGGACATTGTCGATTGAATTTTTGCAAGAGCTTTCCATCATTTTTTTCGTTTGTTCGTAGCTATAATAGTTCCTGTGATATCTGGGGGTTTCTGGAGCGAAGTCCTAAAACTGGAAAATTTGACCTTTGATGACCTCTGGTGACCTCAATATTGGTGTTAGGAAACAATATTTGAATATTTTCGATTGTGCTTGTCGAGAGCTTCCGAACGCTTTTTCCCGCGTCTTTCTAGTCCTTTTAGTTTTCGAGTTAGAGGGGTGTCTAGACCCCCCCCCCCCCTCTGGCACGGCGAAGGTGGCGGTGGCGCCGAGCACCGGCACGGCGCGGGTTAAATGAGGTCAGGTGGTAAAATGACTATCACTATCGAATTGTATGTGTAAAATAATCCATAAAACATGTGTTGCATGACTTTTGTAGATCTTTTGCGCATAGTGACCTGTTGGGACCTTTACCTTTGCCAACAATCACACTTTTGCTTATGCAGAATGTGCATTATACCTTTGAGAGCACTGTGAGCGATAACGGTCGACATCAAAGACTTTGGATGGAAAGAATGGCTCAGACACTCAATACCTCGATTTTGACCTGACCTGACCGTGACCCGACAAGTTTCCACAAATTGACAATTTCGAATATGCATTAGATGCATCTCATTGAGAGCTTTCGAATGCTGCGTTGCGCCTCTTGCTGCTACCATTGATTCGGAAGATAGCCAGGAGGCAATACTGCCCCCTCAATCAATGGCGTTCGGCTGAGACCAGTGTTCGTCACGGGCCCACCAACCCCAGCTCAGCCCGGCACAGGCCCATGAACACCAAACCCAGGCCCAGACCAGGTCCAGTCAAGTTTATAATATAGAGGCCCATGCCCAGTCCGGCCCGTTCAGATTAACTCTCGCGCTACGTGGGGGGGGGGGGGGGCTGACAGCCCCCTGAGGTTTTTCTTGAATAGCTTTTTACACGTGCGGCGCATCTTGCTGAAATTTTCAGTAGCTGAGTTTACAACAATTATACGTGTGTTGTACAAATATAATTGAAATTAATTGGGTAGTTTGGGAGATAATCATGTTCTTATGACGTCATGTTGGTGGAAAAAAGATTATTTGAAATGAAAAATGGTAGAAAACAGTTTTAAAGGAAGTTGCAAACGCAATTCACCAAAGATACAAAATGTCATTTTCTTTAAAATGGCAATTTCGGATTTCCAATTTTTTTTTTTTGACCCCTAAAATAAAACAAAAATTGTAATCCCCACAAAATAAACATTTTCAAAGATGTTAGAAAAACCGAAATATATGTGAGAGAACTGAGTATGGAAAATACCTATACCAAATTTCAAAGCAATATCTTCATTTTTGACCGATAGATGGCTCCCTAAGTGTAAGAAACTGATGAAGTCATTTTTTTAATAACTTTTTTTGACTTTTTTTTGACAAGATACGAACAAATAATTACCTTTCCTGTATTTCTGAGCCAAAACTGGTCTAGGAACATGCCTTTTTATTTACATTTATCAATTTCTAATTTTGAGGTTTTCTGAAGAGCAAAATCGCTGTTCTGGACGTGGTAAATCCGAGATCATTCACTTGACCTGGAAGGTCACCCGTTGACCTGAAACCTAAAAAATCGCATACTGTTAGATTCCTCTCATGACAGGCAACATGCTGGTTCTTACCACATTGCTCTAGGTTGCTTGGTTTGGAAGTTAACAGGGGGACCTGTCAGTCCCCCCCCCGCCCGTCATCATCATCATCATCAACATGTTTATTGTTTTATAACATATTTATATGGCATACATAAGGTAGAGTTGGCGCAAAAGCTTGGGAGCTTGACTGTAGGCGCCAACTCTAACACATATCATCAGGTACCTAATAACTCAACCGCCGCCGTATCACTGGTCATCGCGCGCAGCAGATCATCATACACCGCGCGCCCCGCCGGAGGAGCGTAGGGCGAAGGTGAAAAAAGCTCCCGTAGGGCGAAGGTTAAGCATATAAATATTTTTCACAAAATTTGCAATCACTATCCTAGCATATTTACTTGTATACTATAAATGTGAAACAATGAGCCAACTATGCTAACCAAAAACAAACAAAAAGCCACAGCCACAGCAACAGTGTGTTGCTGTGGAAGTGAACTGCTGGTTGAAATACTTTTTCAGCTCTGACCTGAGCTTCAACATTCTCAGCCCAGGCCCGTCCAGAGCCCGATTATTTCCTTAAAGTTGAGGCCCAGCCCAGGTCCAGCCCAGGCCCGGCCCATGGCCCATAGGGCCGGCCCAGCCCGTGACGAACTCTGGCTGAGACCCCAGACAATGGTGGATTAACAAAAAAGCAACGCTAGCATTCTATTAAAGTATGTATCGGGTTAATCCCATGGATCATTCATTTGTAAGGGTGTGATGAACTTATATAACTGAGTAATATAGAAACAAAGCAGATGTAGCAATACGGCACTGTATAGTTAGTCGAATCTGTTGGGAAAGGAGAGAGGGCTGAGTGACAGAGATTAGAGAGCAGGTGAGATTAACACCACGAGCACGTGGCGGTGCCAACATAAATCAGACGCGCTTTGAAGGCAGAAATTTGCATAATTAGATGTGCTGCGGGCTGGGTTGAAAAGCGCCATTTGGATAACGCTGGATAATGAAAGGCCCAGCTTGGCAACCGCTCTCTCAGAACGTCACACTTCAAAAACATGCAGAAAGGGAATTGTGAATTTTCGTCATACATTGTTTGATATATGAAGCATATCATGTTATAATGACACTGTCAACAGCATCATCAATGAAATATAAATAATTGAAGTAGTTACTTCCTTCATAATTTGTATTCTGCGTGTAATAACTCTGGTATATGTATAGGTATGTCAGTGGTGAATTTGTAACACTCAGGTCTTTTTAACTCTGTAGCGCCAGTCTTTAAATGTTTCGCAAAACGTACGATGACTAAATGTGAGTTTCAACTGTGCTTTAGTCGGGATGTCCGTATCTATACCAACTGTGCTTTAGTCGGGATGTCCGTATCTGTACCAACTGTGCTTTAGTCGGGATGTCCGTATCTGTACCAACTGTGCTTTAGTCGGGATGTCCGTATCTATACCAACTGTGCTTTAGTCGGGATGTCCGTATCTATACCAACTGTGCTTTAGTCGGGATGTCCGTATCTATACCAACTGTGCTTTAGTCGGGATGTCCGTATCTATACCAACTGTGCTTTAGTCGGGATGTCCGTATCTATACCAACTGTGCTTTAGTCGGGATGTCCGTATCTATACCAACTGTGCTTTAGTCGGGATGTCCGTATCTATACCAACTGTGCTTTAGTCGGGATGTCCGTATCTATACCAACTGTGCTTTAGTCGGGATGTCCGTATCTATACCAACTGTGCTTTAGTCGGGATGTCCGTATCTATACCAACTGTGCTTTAGTCGGGATGTCCGTATCTGTACCAACTGTGCTTTAGTCGGGATGTCCGTATCTGTACCAACTGTGCTTTAGTCGGGATGTCCGTATCTATACCAACTGTGCTTTAGTCGGGATGTCCGTATCTGTACCAACTGTGCTTTAGTCGGGATGTCCGTATCTGTACCAACTGTGCTTTAGTCGGGATGTCCGTATCTGTACCTGAAGCACGGATCACCGGGCCTGTGACCGCCGCCCGGGTCGCGGTGCGGGGCAATCGGTGGCAGGCGACCAGCCGGAACGGACGCTTAAAGGGAATGTTTCACCTTTCTGAAAGTTGTCAAATATACGCTGGTTGTAGTCGAAAATATGAAGAAAGTGCTGCTGAAAAAAAGATTATGCTATTTTTTCATTCGAAAAGTCACTAAACTTTATACAAATTAAGTTTTTATTTGGGCTGATGACGTTATTATTGAGCTATATACCGCCGCTGATTGGCTGAAAAGGTGGCTGTAAGCCAATCAGCGGCTCTAGCTACCGGCTCTAGCTACTTTTTTCTACCCAACTGTAAAAATGAACACCTAGTGTAAAAATGCAGTTGACAGTCGAAATAATTGTTGTTCATTGGATCTAGACTTATATCCGGTGTCCATATGAAGTGTCTTACACTTCGCATTTACACCAATATCTTCCCATATAAATATTTATATATTTAAAATACTAAATATATTATGATTATTATTAATACATACATTATTGATATTTAAAAAAATATATATTTCCACAGTTTCAATTATTTAAAATAAGTACTCCCTACATGGATCACTGCTTGGTACTTAACTTATTTACAGCATTTTATTTATTTTGTGTGCGGAAGAGGACTCTTGTGCCACACAATTTTTGACGGGGAGGAGTGGCATTGACCGGTGCCGTCATGAGTTTACCGTTACATGTGTGCTGCTTGGGCGTACTGGTACACCGCTGATGTACTCGTATCTGACCCCTTTGACTCATGCTCTCCGGACAAGACTCCGGAGCTTCTGCTGCGCACTGTGCCGCGTGCTCAGCCGTCTTCGGGGGACGAGTGGCGTTGGTGGGTGTGACGTCTTCGGGGGACGAGTGGCGTTGGTGGGTGTGCCGTCTTCGGGGGACGAGTGGCGTTGGTGGTGTGCCGTCTTCGGGGGACGAGTGGCGTTGGTGGGTGTGCCGTCTTCGGGGGACGAGTGGCGTTGGTGGGGTGTGCCGTCTTCGGGGACGAGTGGCGCTGGTCGGTGTGCCGTCTTCGGGGGACGAGTGGCGTTGGTGGGTGTGCCGTCTTCGGGGGACGAGTGGCGTTGGTGGGTGTGCCGTCTTCGGGGGACGAGTGGCGTTGGTGGGTGTGCCGTCTTCGGGGGACAAGTGGCGTTGTCGATGTGCCGTCTTCGGGGGACGAGTGGCGTTGGTCGGTGTGCCGTCTTCGGGGGACGAGTGGCGTTGGTGGGTGTGCCGTCTTCGGGGGACGAGTGGCGTTGGTCGGTGTGCCGTCTTCGGGGACGAGTGGCGCTGGTCGGTGTGCCGTCTTCGGGGGACGACTGGCGTTGGTCGGTGTGCCGTCTTCGGGGGACGAGTGGCGTAGGTCGGTGTTCCGTCTTCGGGGGACGAGAAGCGCTGGTCGGTGTGCCGCAAGGACAAGAAGATCCACCCTGATTCCATGATGGAAGTATGTGAGTGCGAGGTTCCAGTGCCAGGTTCCAGTGCGAGGTTCCAGTGCGAGGTTCCAGTGCCAGGTTCCAGTGCCAGGTTCCAGTGCGAGGTTCAGTGCCAGGTTCCAGTGCGAGGTTCCAGTGCCAGGTTCCAGTGCGAGGTTCCAGTGCCAGGTTCCAGTGCCAGGTTCCAGTGCGAGGTTCCAGTGCCAGGTTTCAGTGCGAGGTTCCAGTGCCAGGTTCCAGTGCGAGGTTCCAGTGCCAGGTTCCAGTGTCAGGTTCCAGTGCGAGGTTCCAGTGCCAGGTTCCAGTGCCAGGTTCCAGTGCGAGGTTCCAGTGCCAGGTTCCAGTGCCAGGTTCCAGTGCCAGGTTCCAGTGCCAGGTTCCAGTGCCAGGTTCCAGTGCGAGGTTCCAGTGCGAGGTTCCAGTGCGAGGTTCCAGTGCCAGGTTCCAGTGCGAGGTTCCAGTGCCAGGTTCCAGTGCGAGGTTCCAGTGCGAGGTTCCAGTACGAGGTTCCAGTGCGAGGTTCCAGTGCGAGGTTCCAGTGCGAGGTTCCAGTGCGAGGTTCCAGTGCGAGGTCCAGTGCGAGGTTCCAGTGCGAGGTTCCAGTGCGAGGTTCCAGTGCGAGGTTCCAGTGCCAGGTTCCAGTGCGAGGTTCCAGTGCCAGGTTCCAGTGCGAGGTTCCAGTGCCAGGTTCCAGTGCGAGGTTCCAGTGCGAGGTTCCAGTGCGAGGTTCCAGTGCGAGGTTCCAGTGCGAGGTTCCAGTGCGAGGTTCCAGTGCCAGGGTTCCAGTGCGAGGTTCCAGTGCGAGGTTCCAGTGCGAGGTTCCAGTGCCAGGTTCCAGTGCCAGGTCCAGTGCAGGTTACAGTGCCAGGTTCCAGTGGGAGGTTCCCAGTGCCAGGTTCCAGTGCGAGGTTCCAGTGCGAGGTTCCAGTGCGAGGTTCCAGTGCCAGGTTCCAGTGCCAGGTTCCAGTGCAAGGTTCCAGTGCCAGGTTCCAGTGCGAGGTTCCAGTGTTCAGGTTCCAGTGCCAGGTTCCAGTGCCAGGTTCAGTGCGAGGTTCCAGTGCCAGGTTTCCAGTGCGAGGTTCCAGTGCCAGGCTCGGGTTCATTAGCCAATATCGTGAACCAGCTGCTGACCTGGCGCGTGCATGGGGCCGCATTCACGACTTTGGCGCAGAAAATACGTAACCTTTGCGTAGAAAAACAACGCAGCCTGCTTGATAACGGGCCATATTTTGAAGACCTCCTGATGAAGTCGCCAAAGAAGCTCGCGTAAATAGCGCAATATGCGCCCCGAAACACTGATCACATTGCCACCCACTGCTGCCTGGTCAGGGCGCGCAGGCGCTGAAATATAACGTTCCGCTGTTCTTGTCGACAATTTGTGCTGCTGTCGCTGCACTATGGTGTCCCACTATGCATGTTCATCATTCGCGATACCAATTAAGTTAGATTTGGCTGTAATGTGTACTGACATCGATGTATGGATACTGCACATGTTATGGAAGCTGTTTATTGTTGAATTATGTGAAATATTTCATATTATTTTGTAGGTGCCTCTCCTTGAAATGATACAAAATGTGTTTTCGAAATTGAATATAAAATATACACAAATCGATCACGGATCTTTTTCGAATCAACTCACAGCATTTTTGCTTTCTTCTGTGGATTCAAAATTTGAAAATGTGAATGAATTGATATTTCTTGATTTTGCTTTAAGCTGATTCGAAAAAAATCCGTGATAGAAAAATGTATCATTTCGTTGTTAAGATATATTCAATTTCGAAACAACCTTTCATCATTAAGTCAGCTAAAAAATATATAAAAATATGCTCTTGCCCAAGCACTACGTAGATTATGTGACATTGACCTTGTCATGTTTATCAACCGATTTTAACGCAACCAATGGGATCGCTAGAAAATGAATTGGAAATTATATGTGGCGGTGACCTTATAAAATTTAAAAAAATAATATGCGTGTGTTTTTAATAAAATAAATGAAATGGTGTGTTATTGTGACATTCGACAAAACAGTTATTAAACATATTTTTTGGCTATAGGCGGTACCAGGTCAGTGAAAAGAAGGCCAAAAAGGAAAAAAATAGTAACCGCAGGCAGCAAGTTGCTACCCAGCACTATAAATAAGTTACTGATCGTAGATAGTTCCTTTTTGCATGTTGTACTTCATCATAGGCGTATCCAGGATCCAAACTGGGGAGGCACAAGACCTTTTTATAGTATAGTATCTGCTATTATGATACTAACTAGTCAACAGTGACTATTTCACCTACAACATTTTCACATTGCTTATCCCCCCTTTTTTACCCTACCTAGACTCGCCTATTATCGTATAATCGTCGTGAACTACTCTGTGGTGCATGTTTAATCCGAAAACTGCAGTATGTTATGTCATTGTAGGCCCATGCATCTTAGTTTCCTTGCAATAATATGACCCCCTTTCTTCCATTCCTGAGCGCGCCTCTGAAAAAATGACTTAATTTCATCTCCTGGCCTCATATGTGGCATATATCATTATAAACTAACCGCCTATTGCGCCGTAATCGCTAGCAATATCGTCATCACCATGCCAGTCACCCCCTTTTCATGTGCCTGAACACGCCCCTGCAATACTATATGTAATAAATGATGAAATAATGGAAGGAGAAGCTATCTTTTACATCTTGATGGCTATAAATGCCCCTTACATCGCTCTATTGGCTTCCCGCTAAGCATTGAATACTTCCTGGAATCCCCCCCCCCCCCCCTTTACAAGCCCCTGACATCGCCTCTGCCATGCAGTTTTTATGATATTTCATTTACATCAACTAATTTGCACTTGTTGCATTCACCGGAAACCGATGTAACTCCTTCATACTTGAAGCAGTTAGGAAGAAACCGTGAAGATCGCATTTCCGTATTAACGCCAAATGGCGCCGCAGAACCAGCCCAAAAACGTGCCCTGGAACCGTCTATGTTCAGGTTAAGAACACAAAATTTTTACTCCATACGCGAAATTCAATTCTAGGAAAAGTCCCAAAATGTCATGGGTCTGGTCCTGGCCGTTCGGGAGATATCTGGGAAAAACATGAGGAGGGGGTGGGAGGAATCCCCCCCCCCCCCCCGTTACAAATAGGGTTAATAGAAAATGAATCGGCAAATCCGATCTTGAACTGATGTTTGACCAGAAGGACGGTATGATATACGGGCTGTCACCA